>JALRMI010000600.1:0-13812 GCA_026120165.1 Leptosphaerulina australis
CATCGTGGTGTTGACTTGCTGGGGTGTGCAAGGTGGGTGTGAAAGTTGGTGGGGTGACCCGGGCGGAGAACCGACCCGAGCGGTAACTTGGCACGGTAAATGACTGAGGGCCCGTGCACGAACTCCAACTATGTCGAATGTTGACATTTCTCATCCAATCACCGCCAAAACGATGAACTAACAATGCGATTGAGTATAGTTTTGACCATGTTTTTTTTTGAAAATGAGACAGGTGTTATTCATTATTAGGTGTAGGATGAATGTAAGCGTCGAGAGACTATTGATTTTGGGGTGCGCACGAGCCAAAAATGTTCAATCAATAAAAACGAGCTTCTTCGTACGCTCCTTCAGCCCGATCTCCTAAGAACTGCAACACACTTCTCTATTCCTCTGTATTTGTTGGTATCATTGTGAACTGTACTGTGATAACAGTACGATAAGATATGTCGCTTTTTGGCCGGATTGGGTATCGCGCGAATCAAGCAAGCCATAACGCCGCAGTGCATAAAGATACCGTCACAGCCAACATTGAGAAGAAGAACTCGAGAATCTAAACCTACAACTGGCAAGCTAGTTGAGGACTTCGGCGTCACTGCCAGCCCTTGCTACGTAGGAAATTCGTGGTACAACGCAATCCACTCTTTTCAATTAATAGTCTTCAAGCTCCTCTGTCATCTTGCGCCATTGCACTATTGCGCCATTGCGCCACCGTTAACTAGCGCTCCGCAACATCTATGGGCAGTCGATTAACGGCATTCAAATACCTTTCCAATTCATGGGCGGGTATACCAAAAATATTATCAATACTTTGATTTCCTAAGCTACAAGCTCATTTCAAAGGTTAAATAGTTTTAGAAGGCCTTCGTACTTTACTTCAAAATGAATGATGGTGTTAAGACTAAAAGTGATACCACAATCTGTCCCAGCGTTGATTGGTATAAATACCTTCTCAACAGATGGCGTCAGCAAGCCACCCACCAGGACGCCTAGCATTGGTCGTTGGTATCAATGTGCTTTTACTCAACATCTACAAGAGCTGTCTGCTAAGGATCTGAGCAAGATGGAAACTCATCGTTGCATTTGCATTGCTAGAAGTATCGCTACCAAAATCTGTCTGAGTCTCGAGGCATGCGGACAAGCCTATCCCCCAGCTACTGTTCACGTTGGAAAGCAGCGGCGGCTGCCCAAGTACCAAAGAACAAGCTTGCTTGAATGTCTTAATGAAAAGCCAACAGTTTACCTAGAGGTAATACAGTACTCTCTGTGGGATCAGTATGGGGTAGAGGCAGCGTCTTCGTGGGTCGTCTATGTTAAGATGAGTACCTGAATTATATTGTGACGGCAGAAGTTTAAGTGATTGATTGATTGCTCGACTAGGATCATGGAAGGTGTGTATATATACTTGATAGTCACATGTCAATTTGTCACATGATTTCAGCACTCCCCTTCGAGCCATTATATCAGGATCGAAGATTCTGGCCTCGTTAAAACCTTGAACAACACAATTTTTAGGAAAAACAGGGAAAGAGTGCCAAGAAATCACCTTTCATCACTTAATGAGTCAAGGCGTTTCCAATCCAACTAGGTTCCGGAATCTCAGGAAGGCATCCTTTAGTAGGGCTTCTGTGAGTCCGTCGGCTATTTGCTGTTTTATGGGAGTATACTGAATGTCGACTTCACCATTGGCTTGTGCTTCTCTGATAAAGTGGTGTTGGATTGCGATGTGCTTAGTTCGGGCATGGAACTGGGGGTTTCGTGCTAGTGCAATGGCACCTTGGTTGTCACCAAAGATGACGGTAGCTGTCGGATTCTCCTTGTGGCTGAGAAGCTCCCCGAGAAGTTGTCGTAGCCATATTGCTTCTTTGGTGGCTTGTGTTTCGCCCATATACTCTGGCTCACATGATGAAAGGGCTACCCTTGGCTGTCTCTTGGAGGACCAGCTAATAGGTGCGCTTCCAAGACTAAATATGTAGCCAGAGGTTGACCTTCTCGTTTCTTGGTCGGCTCCCCAGTCCGCGTCGGTGTACCCTACCAGAGAACCTAACTCTCCCCTGTATGTGAGTTCGAGGTTCCGTGAGTCTTTCAAGTATCGCAGTACTCTTTTGATTGCTGTAGTGTGTTGGCTGGTTGGGTTTACCATAAATCTACTTAGACAGGACACTGAATAGGCTAGATCTGGCCGAGTTCCCATCATCAGATACATTAACGAACCAACGGCTTTGGCGTATTGATGCCTATCGCTTTCTGTGGCTTTGTATCCGTGATCTGCTGGATAGAGCTTATCGGTATTCATGGGTGTACAGACTGGCTTGCTATTTGTCATGTCTTGCTCTTCGAGTATTTTGTCGATATATGCTTTCTGTGACAGTCGAATAGTCCGGTTTCTTCTGTCTCTTTTGATTTCCATTCCTAGGTAGTATGAGCAAGGTCCTAGGTCAGTCATTTCAAAGCGGTTTTTGAGTTTTTCCTTCAGAGTGACGATATCTTCCAGGCTCGGTCCTGCGATAAGCAAGTCGTCTACGTATATCGCGATATACATGTTTCCCTTGGAAAATACCCCAAGTCTGAGGATAGCGGTTGGAAACCGAGGGTTCCGAGGAAGATGGCTAGGGTGTGGTATCATGTTCGCGGTGATTGCTTCAGACCGTAGAGTGCCTTGTTGAGCTTGCAAACTTGGTCTGTGCCATTTTCAAGCCCCTCTGGCTGCTCTACAAAGATCTCTTCATCAATATCGCTGTAAAGAAAAGCTGTCTTTACATCCATCTGATGTATCTCCAAGTCCAGGGCTGCTGCTATAGCGAATAGTGCTTTGTAGCTCATTGGTTTGACTACTGACGCGAAAGTCTCATCATAGTCAATGCCATATTGTTGTTCAAAGCCCCTCACAACCTATCGGGCTTTGTATCGAAGTATCTCTCCATTCTGGCCTCTTTTTACTTTGTAGACCCACTTTCCGCCAAGTACTCGCCTGCTGCCTGGTCTGGGAACCAGGGTCCAGGTTTTGTTGGTTAATAGTGAGTTCATCTCCAAATTCATGACGTCTTTCCACTTTGCCCAGTTGTTACTGGCTTGTGCTTGCTTGAGTTTCTGCGATTCCAGTTCAGGTAACAGCGCAGCGGCCCCAATGAGGGCGAAAGCTAAGGCAAAGTATCGGCTGTTTGGTTGTCTAACTCTAGTAGAGCGCCGAACAGCAGGCTCTAAGTATCGATCCATAACCTCTGGTCGTGCCATATGGTCAAGCGATGAATGATCTGCACTCTGACCTTCGCTTCCTGGAGGTTCAGCAACCTCGTCTCCTTGGGTCTCTCCAGGGCAGCTCAATGTTCCTGAGATACTACTACCCTCATTTGACTCCTGTTCAAATTCAGTACTGTCTGGTGTAGATACAGTGTGTGATTCCAATGATTGGGTGGCAGATCTTTCTCTTTGGCTTGTAAATCCTGGGCGGTGATGTGCTTCTGGCGGCGGACCAGGCTCTAATTGTAGCGGCCATGCTATGACTGCCTTGTTGGGGTTGCTACTCGTTTGTATATAGCTGGTCCTAACATCCGATTTTCCCCCATCAGCCGACTGAAGCTGTTTCTTTGCCGGTGGGGCCGCTGGATCTAGCGGGGCTGCTTCTGCAAATAGGCATCTTTTGCAAGCACGTTGTTCGTCTAAACAAACGATGTTGTGTGATATCACAACTTGGCCATTTCTTTCAAAACCTTATATAGGCTGTTCCCTTGGTATCCAAGTAGTCGATAAGGGAAGGCCTTATCGCTGATCTTGGCCTGAGTTCCTGTGGCTTTCGCCAAACAGCGTGATCCTAAAGGTCGAAGATGGCTAATATCCGGTCTTGATCCAGTCCACATCTCGTAGATCGTCTTATCTGAGACACGTGGGTGGATTTCGAACTGTCTTAGGTATGCGACTGCCTCTGCAATGTATGGTTAGTACTTGTAGGGCAGTTGGCTACTAGCAATCGTTGATTGTACTCGTTCCCAAAGTATGCGGATGATAGCTTCTGCCACTCCGTTACCTTGATGCTGTTCCGTACCAGTACATTCTCCTAGTATGCCTCGGTCTGTGAAGTGTTGCACCAATCTCTAGTCCAGATTTTCTCCGGCCTGGTCAAAGCTGGCTCTATGGCAGCGTCTCTCTGGCCGCTCGTGTTTTTCTAGCCAATAGATAAGTGCGTCTGTTAGATCAGAACGCTGGGCGATAGCAATGAAACCAGGCATCGCTGTGAAGTCGTCAACCACTGCTAGTAAATATCGTCCTCCATGTACCCTTATTGGTAGGGGGCCTTTGATGTCGAAGTGAATGATTCCTAGAGGATATTCTCCCCTCCGAAATTGCTTTGAGCGTGGTTTCTCTTTCATCTTTCCCATGACACAAGGCTGGCAGATGTGTGTTGGTTGAAGCTCAGCCATGCCGTTTACTGCCTTTGACAACTTTTCCAACCCACTTTCTTCTATATGGCCAAGTCGTTCATGCCAGGGTACTAGTCAGGCTTCAGTGAGCGAGTACGCTGGCAAGGCTACAGGTTGAATTTGGGTTTTCCAGAGATCAAGTAGGTAAAGATTATTCTTCTCAACCGCTTGGAAAGGGATACCTTTGCAGGTCAACTTGATGTAGTGTGCTTCAAGTCACTGGCTTCAAATTACTCAAATGAGCTGACAAATCAACACCACAGGAGACTCGGAGAGTCTCCGATGAATAAGAGTGACTTTTTGATTCTTTTTATACCTGCTTGGGAGCGTACCTTCATCAATAAGCTTGTGAAGCAGGCCTTTGAGTGCACAGGAATCCACCCACGTAATGCCGACGTTATACTCGATCGATTCAGAACATCAACATCACAGCCACCTGCAACGCCTCCAGAGCAAACTGTAACTCACAAGGAATCTACTGAGTCTGATATTTACAAGTTTTCAACTCTAGTTAACCGTGCAGTAAGGGGTCAGAACTGGGATGCAGCCAACGCTGTGAAACAGAGCTTCCACCAAGTATTGGTGCGTTTTGAGCTTGAGAAGCACGAGAAAGAAGGCCTTGCAGAGGCCTTACAGGCCAAAAAGAGGAAGAAAAAGAAGAGGAAAGTGTTACCTTTGCAACCTACCGACCCTAACGTACAAGGTGGAGCGGCAATCATCACCCCAAGGGCCAAGGTGCGGGCTGATCAAGATACCAAGGAAAGAGAGCGCGCAGAGCTTGCGAAAGAGGTCGCCAAAACTACAGAGAAGCAAGCAAAACACCAGAACAAGCTTTTCAAAGCGTTACAGAAGGAGCGAAACAAGGTGGAGCGCGATAGGAAGGCCAAAGAGCGCGCGGAGGCGCATGCCCAAGAGCGCCGTGAAATCGATACTCGGAAGGCAGCTAGAGCTGAAGCCAAAGCGCTCACAGACGCTCAAGAAGCATCTAAATTGCCTAAACAGGCGAAGGACAAGGCCTTGAACAAACTTCAGTCAAAAGTAACGAAGCGTCGTGGTGGTGCAGCCACGGGTGGTTTGTAAAGAGCCCCCACCACCCCCAGATGTCTCAACCCGCAGCGGTCGCATTACAAAGCCTACATACAGATTAAGATAGCCAAAAGATGCGCAATAATCGCTGGTCTACTCCGCCAACTTTTTTTGCGATAATCCCATTTGTACGCGGTTAAATAACTTCAGTTCTTATAAAGGTGGTTGGGTTGGTGGGGTGCGCATTGAGTGCACAGACACGGTATACAGTAATCGCGCACAGGCCAAGAGAACAGCATATTCGGTTCCCCGTTCACTCAGGTAGCTTACTTTCCATCACAATACGAGGAGCTCGTTTTTTTGAGTCCTAACTTTTTGGGCCCGTACGGCGTGAGAGCTGATAGAATGTGCACAGACTAGGACTAAAAAACGAGTTCCTTCGTACTGAACCCCATCCACTATGCTCTGCAATTGGTCATACACTGTTACCATGACCAAGCTTCGTGTCTCTAAGGCCTTGTTCCACACGTCCAAATTAAAACTTACTTTGTACGCTACATGAACCATTTTTGTGCCTGATTGAGGAGAAGTACTACACGTGCGGTTCTGGCACACTGCTAATGAAACTCCTACAACTGCGTAAGCTGCCAAACTTCACACATGCCATACCACGGCAATGTGGCTCTATTCGTTTAGTACAGATTCTTGCTTTGCAATTCTCCGACCCGTCTCTTTGTCATCGACGTAATATATAAGTCGAGCAACATCAACATCACCACCCTCTATCTTTATCAAACTACAACAGCAAACCTGCCAACTCAATTTTTTAAGATCAATTATACAGCAATTATGGGATCTACTTTTCAGAACAAAGCTGCTTATCTTGACCAGCCTGGGGCCCCATTGGTGGTGCGAGAGGCCCCTTTCCCGAAAGCCGGACCTGGAGAGATTGTAGTCCGTAATGCCGCTGTTGCTATCAACCCTATTGATAGGAACATGCAAGAGAAAGGTATGCTAGTGAGGGAGCGGCCTGCCGTCTTGGGTTGCGATGTAGCGGGCGAAGTGTGTGAGACAGGACCAGGCGTTGACTTCTTCAAGATTGGCGATCGTGTCATTGGGTAAGTATGCGAAGGCGCATTGATAAGAAACCATGTGCTGACAAGGGTTTTGTATAGCCATGCTATTAGTATGTGGACTGGTCGTCCACAAGATGGAGGTTTTCAACAGTACACTGTCCTCTCAAAGGACAAAGCAGCTCATTTGCCTCCTTCAATCTCATTCACTGATGGAGTTGTGCTTCCGATTGCACTCGAAACGGCTATCTGTGCGCTATACTCTAACAAGCGCAACCCACTCCCGGAATTTCTGCCAGGCGTATACACGCCAGCGCTTGCACTGCCGTATCCCTCCATGGATGATACAGTGCAGCACCCTGCTGGAAAGGTTATTATCGTATATGGTGGTTCGTCTTCCGTTGGCTCTGTAACCACTCAGCTAGCTGGAGTTTTGTTATATTGTCCACTAGAGACCATACTATGGTGTAACATTATCTCCCGCGAGAGCCAAGCTAACTTCCCGAACGCATAGTTGGCATGCCTTATGTACAGAAGTCTTGTTGTCCAGATATTGATGATGTAACCGTCATGCATTGGACTGCCCCTTGCACTGAATGCGCTGTCGCCTTTCACCTCCTGGGAAGGCATCGTTTTTCATCTATTGGCATTTCGACCATTCGCCCAAGCAGAAACACTTCATTTAAACTAGGCAATACTCATAGGCACAATGTGTTTGTTGATCGATCGTCTTTTGCCCACGCGGCTCACACGGCTCACACGATGACGTGAGACCTCAAGGTGTCGGCACCGCTTGAGCTTTCTGCTATCGTCTCGTTGGAAAATCCATGTCCCTAGAGACAATGTTTCTCTCCGATGATCTCTCAAGGGTTGAACTTGCACAATTTTTATAAGTGTAAAAAAATTGTCACTGAGCCTTGTCTTCCCATCGACATTTCAGCTGTGCGGATCGTTATCTGTTTCAGTTGAGTTTTGAACTGTAACTTGTCGAGATGCAGTTTTCAAGAATAGTTGCTTGAGCACTGCATGTATTATCTGCATCAGTGGTGGATGCTTATCTGCACATGCAGCCACACAGAGAAACATACTTCAGCACAACCCATGTCAACGTCGCGCGCGTGAAGGCAAAGGCAAGTAATATCAATACCGTTATCTTAGTCGCTTTTAAGTGAGCATTTCGTATTACCTCATCGGCTTATTGTTCAGATTTGTGGGCTTCTTGTTCAGAAATATCGATATTTGTCCCAATGTGTTAGTGAAATGAGAAAGTGTGGCATTGCGCCCCAGTCTTGCGATGCTCTCGAGTTTTTGACGATGGTGCGGATCTAGGTTTGCCTGCTGCATGTGGCCTGATGATAATAATCTATTCGCCTGTTAAGTGTTTTGAGCTGAAATATGTGAAGCGCTAGGTGCGATGATATTGACAGGATAGTTCAATAAATACGTATCATCATTGTAGTATTTCGTATTGGGGAGAGGGAGGGGGTTTCACTCTACAGCGAGATAGCTGTATGCGTATCTTAGCTATAGTTTGCGATGATGTTCCTGACCTGATCTTGTAATGTCTCCAATCCTTCTTCAAAACCGATCTTGTTGTTGTCTCTGGTGTCGTATAACGTCCCCCCTTCCGTCCATATGCGTCGCAGCGTAAGTGGGGTTTTCGAAGGCCAGTCTTGCTCCCACGCTTGTTCCTCCAATTCCTTCAGCTCCTCCAGCGAAGTTAAAGATGATTCCCACTTTGCGCCAGATTGCTTTTCGAACTCAACAAGAGCTTCCTTACCAGACGTTGTGAACGAATTCACCCTCAAAACTCTCTCCTGGTCCGTAGTCGGGGTCTTCAATGCAGCAACAAGCAACCTCCCGACATCTCTCATTGTCGTAAAACTAATTCTTTCCTGGCCTGTACCCAACAGTGTGGCCTTCTTCTGTCTCACATCAAATGAACCAATGCGGGGATCCTTACTGGGTGCAAAGAACAAATCTGAGTACGGCCCCGTGACGAGGTAGGTAATTTTCAATTCTTTTGGGTTTTGGCGGATGAACTTGCGCACTTGTAGTTTGTGCTGATGAGGCTTTTCGTGAACAGAAGAGGGGCCATATTCGATGTCCGTGCCATATTCGGAAGGATAGAAATATTTAATGTTTGGGGATGCCGAGGCGAGTTTAAAGAGAAGAATTTGAGCCAGAATGACGTTGCGGCCGAGGGCTGATACGACAGTGTCATACCCTGCGGGAGTCTGCTTAGTATGTGTGTTCGATTAAATGGGCATATTTGTGATACCTTCGAAAGCGTTTTTCACATCGTCTTCAGAGTTGACATCGCCCAAATTTATGTCGACGCCCTTTTCTTTCCATTCATTGATTTCATCTGGCTTGTTCCTTGCAGTCTCAGGCGATGTGAAGAGTCCAATCTTGTCGAATGAGGTTCTAGCCTTGACAATTTCTTGAGTGATAAATTTCCCTATCACACCCGTACCGCCGAATATGAGCACCTTTCTAGGAGATTCTGACCCCATTGCTATCGATGTTAAAGGGTTTAGGGGTTATCAAGGAATGGACTCAATGATTGTTTTTTATCCTGAGATGATGTTCAACATATAGGGCGTGCCGAAGCGGAGATGCGGGGCAGGCCGGGATACCACGCCCTATCAAAAAGTATTGTCATATCAACTGGATCTCTAAGTCATGCCATGTTCGCGATTCACTGGTGGGTTAATCGTCACTCTGGTTCTGCGACTCATATTCACGATTCCACATGTCATCTTAGGTCACTGTCACGTGATTTCTCGAGCTTACATCATGTATCGTAGAATAGGAACAAATTGAATCAAAGAATTCGATTCGATCCATGAGTTGAGTCAATGGAAATGCTGTTAAATAACAAGAACCATTTCAGGTTCATATCCCTAGGGATGGACCACCATGTGATGCTTAGTGAATATAGCGGAATTCTGGATGCCTATAACCCAGATCACGAATCTGCTCTTCACTCAAGCCATTAAGACGGTGATCACGCTTGCCCGCATCGCGCTGCTTGTTCTCCCATTTGGAGTAGAAGATACCCGCGCAAGCCAGTATCAGAACACAAACCTGGCCTGCCAAGTTGATGGTGTGGCCGGTCGGGTACTTCGGTGCGTCCTTGGCAATATATGTCCAGGTGGAAAGGATACCACCAGCTGTACCGAGCGTGACAACATATGCAGTTGATACTGCGCGTACAGAAGGGTTACCAGCATTGTTGGTTGCCCAGGCAAGGAACCCGGGACCACCAGGAAACGCGCCAATTGTGATGAGAAAGATGCCTCCGTAACGAACGTTTGGATCGGTGACCCATCGTAGAATCGCAAAGCCTGCAATTGCAGGGATTGTGAATATGGCCAGATAAATACCACGGCGATTAGTCTTATCGCTCAAGAATGCAACACCGATCGCAACAAGGCATGCGCACACGTAGGGGGGAACAGAGTAGAGCTGAGCTTTGGTTGCCGTCCAGCCGAGATCGTTCAAGATCGTGGGCTGTAGTGTCAAATTAGCAATCTCCTATGGCTTTTGGCTTGGCGAACGTACCATAAACAGAGAGATTCCCTGCACCGTGATGTTGATGAAAAAGAACCCAAAGGCGCAGATGTAGTTGGTGATGTTGAATATTGCTCTCTTTACGTGGCGAGGTCGAACCTTCTCGTGCTCGCCAGCGCCAGTCTTTGAGATCAACCGCTCATGCGCAATCCTTCGTTCTCGCTCATTCAAGAACCAACATTCCCCGGGACTTGTCGGCATCAAGAAAGGTGAGGCGAGACCAACAAGGAGTGTGAAAAGACCTTCAAAGAAAAAAATATTGCGCCAGGTGTGAATCATCATCGAAGATGTGCCCCATGGAGGAATGCGGGCCAGTCTGAAGTCGTGTTAGATGTATTGACAGGTTGCGAACACCGAAACAGCTTACCCTGTAGCCAAGAGGCCACCAAATGCACCAGCCATACTGGCAGCAGAAACGTAGATACCAATACGGAAGAGCAACTCGTTGCGCTTGTAAAAACAGGTAATGAAGAAGGCAAGACCACTGACAAACGTAAGCAGTTGTGATGCAAGTTGGTTAAGAACACTTACGGCATGACACCACCCTCAAATACACCGAGCATAGCTCGAGCAGCCAGTAGGCCCTCAAAGCTGTGAACAAAAGCCGTGCACAGCGAGACGAACCCAAAGCCAACAACAAGCAGAGGAAGATACCATTTCGGCCCAATCTTCTTTAGCAGGATATTGGAGGGTACTTCAACAAACATATAGATGATGTAGAAGATTGAAGTGACCCAGTTGAACCGATAGCCAACGAGGTTCAAGTCCTTGGCCATACCCTGAATACGCGCATTTCCGACATTCGCACTGCAACAGGTCAGGCCCCATCCGTTGTACATTGAACTTCTTGCACGTACCGATCAAGAAAACACAGTAAATAGAGGAATGTGGTTAACGGGACGATGACTCTGTCCAGCTTCCGTCGAACCGCTGTCTCCTCCTCTTCAGTCCAGGTAAACTCTTCGGTGGAACGGTCGCTGGGAGAGGGGACTCCACCTTCATCTTCAACCATCTCGTCAGCTCTTATCATTGGTTCATCTTGGGAGAATACCTACAGAGAACAGAATGTCCTTTCTCTGCGCTTGTAATGTCATAATGTGCCATGGCGACAAAATCTTCGAGTGTTTCTAAGAGAGAGATGATCAAAGACAATCAAAGATGACCGAAGATTGTGAAAAATCCCCCGTTAACGCGCTGTGGCCCCACACAGTTTGTTTGTGAGTCAGGGGTATGTTCCGTGAATCTGGGGTAAAGAATCTGGGGAAGGGCACAATCCATATAAGAATACGGGCTGTCCGTTACGGCTTGCCTTTCAGCGCTCCCAGTCGTAATCACAGCGTAGAACCAGGTGCTGGATGAGAGATTCGGCAGTTGTTTTGAGGCAGAAAAGGTTGGTTCCAGCCTTGATTAGCCTCAGACTTTAACCTCTCAGGGGTCTTGTGGAGAGTGTTTAAGCAGGCCCTTCACCATGCAGATGTTTACCGAATCCATACAGGCTCTGTGACAGACGCCTCCAACAGAGAACAGTATCCTCTTTGGCCGAGTGATTTGTGGAGCCCCTCCTTGGCTGACATGGGTTGATTCGTTGCGAAGCATGGTGGCGGCCGGGAGACTTGATCATTTTAACACGCCTCTCCTTGGCAGTGCGGAAACGACTTGTAACAGAAGCGACTTCGGCAGATGAAAACGACATTATGTGCATAAACTGGAATCTACCAATTAACAAAGACAAGCTTCGGAACAGTGTAAGAATTCCGATATGTCGTGAATGTGTGATGTAAACAGTTTCGGGGCATTTTGATTATGGGCCAACGTGGGGACGAGTTCAGCGGGCCAGGATTCAAACGGGCCTTATTTCGGCGTCGAGAAAGGACTTTTACCATCGGTCAAGGAAGGTAGCCGAATATCCCCATGGCTACGAGTTGCGATTTGGTAGCAATCCGTGATTATGAAACACCGTTGTTCGCATTCTGCTGTTGGAGTAGTGTTATAATTTTAAAGGTAACAAGTCACTCAGAGCGGGGAACGACTTTGGAGGATTTGGTGGTCTGTGCTTGAACCAACAATCATTATCATAGGTCACTGGCACCAGAACTTCAACAAGATCATATTGAATCATCTAGTAGATATTAGAAAGCTGAGATCTGCATTAACTTACGCCAAGCACATAGTTCCAGTTCCAGGTTTTGCCCAAGTCTTTCCTTCAGCTTCTCCATCATATCGCCAGCATCGGGAGGTTTCACCGGCACTTTTCCACATATTGACCGTGCATTTGGTAGATTAGTTGACTTGGGCAGCCCCGATAGCTTCGGCGATTTGTTTGGGGCACTTCGTCTCTTTACGGCAGTTACATCATGTTCAATAACCTCGGTCTCGGTAACCGACGAAACACTTTAATCATGTGACTTTGCTGTCTCAACGACAGTGAACTGTCACACATTCCTTGAAAGAGACCCTCGGAAACCATCCATGGGACCTCTCAAGCCATTTGCATGGTATTTTCGCTTTCTGCTGAATACTTGCTATCCTTGGTGTTGACAGATGCTTCAGCCGATTATTCCTCCTACACAGCTGCATAAGCCCTACTCCGGTTCATCACAAACGACAGCATTATAACGATAGTTAATCTAATCTTTCCCTGTTTTCGATCACTTTATTGAGCATCCAAAGCTCTAGCATCGTATCCTTATTCTACTCTTCCAGGTCTCGGAGTGTCTGTCTCTATGCCTCATACTCTTCCCAGTGGCACTGGATGGCTTCAATGGCCTTCATAAGTTCACTGGTACCACTAATACCCTTATTCTTAAGCACTTTCAGCATGTTATTATAGTATTACGTTCTTTCAATGAGGCCCAGCTCGTACGCTTCAAGCTGCCGTTACAGCTCTTAAATACGATCTGCATCCCCTACGCCTCGCTGACATTGACAGTCCTCACCAGTTATTCCTAACTCATGGTATAACTAAAGATTACCGAAGATGCTTCGACTCTGCGTAACCCAGAAGACTGTCTCAGAAAAAGCTCGTGACCACATATGTAGACCCTCTGGTCGTGACAAGCAAGCAGGCCTGTATCTTTTCCGCATTGGTATCTGGATCTCAATTCCCTGTAATAAGTCGGCCTGACCTTGAAAGATCTTTACGGAGGCCTCAACACTTAGTATCCTGTCCTGTACATTCTCTTGCATCCTCTCGCACTTTTGGATCGCTTGCAGTTCAGCTGAGAGTCGTCCTATACCCGCCGTGGCCACACTGCCGGTTTCCGGTAGCACTTGTTGTATTCTGCCTCATTACATGGGCTTTGTGAACTTTGCGCATTTGGATTCCGTTTTATCTCAAGGCGGTTCAATATCACTACAGTAGCCATAACACTATTTAAGGGTTCGGGCCGTGCATATAATGCAGTGTACCGGATTCTTGTGGCACGCTGCTTAGGCACAAGACCGGTATGCAGCCATACATCTGATATATTAAACATGTGCTATACATTAACATTTGTAAACCCTGCAAGGTTGTTGCTTCTCTATATCACGATTTGCGGATCCCAAATCTATGCTTTGAACGATACCAAGATGCAACATTTCGCTCCGCTATGAAAAAAATACAGGCTTTGTGAGTATTTTGGTGCAGTGAAAGGAAGACCAACGCACGTGATCTCCACATGTACATAAATATGGCCCGGGCCAAACTTAGTAGTAAACAACAACGAAAACTCTGAGAACTG
>JALRMI010000601.1:0-13460 GCA_026120165.1 Leptosphaerulina australis
CCCCCCCCCCCCCCCCCCCCCCCCCCCCCCCCCAAGGTACATATGGCTTAATCTCATACTGCACTGCAGATACCAGCCCAGGTGTATTTTATCAAATAGTTTACAAGTTCAAGATTTAATTTAATCACATACACTTAGTTTCACTTTATTTGACTAATCAAAATTTCCAACTTTGCTGTCTGGCAGCTATTTTCCGCTGCGAACGGAAAGGATTGACTGATTATTACCATAATCCCACCTAATCGAAGGGGATTTTCTACGCCCAAATAAAGAATAGCTGCCCAGGGCCGGGAAAATCTATGCCGACAGTGACCGTAGGATAATTGGGAACTGCGTGCAGTTCCAGTGGTTGTGTTGTAGTGAAGAGCCGGTGCTCTGGCGAATCGGTAGTGCCTCTGGGTGAGCAGGAGCGTTTTTCGAGTTGAGCATGGCTGTGCCCTTGTGTTCAAACAACAGAAGTAAAGAGACTTCTGTTGTGATGCATGTCGTGGTGGTGAGGTGAAAACTCTGTGCTGTCTCACCACAGACAGTGTTCATCATCTCTGCCATCGACAAGACGTCTCCGCGCTGGATCTGAGCTTTGAAAGAGTCAGGTTCCCAGTCTTCACCACGTGGAGGTGCGGAGTCCGATTTCGAAGCCCGTTCAGTGCTTGCTCGCACAGCCGCAGTTGACATAATCTATATCACCAAAACGCTGGGTACCAAAGTTCTGAGCTTTTAACTTAGATGTTTCACGAGAAGAGAGCTAGGCAAATCTTTACCTGGGTACACAGTAATGGTCAGTATCGACTTAACGACTTCAGATTTACATAGGTCATTACGGGTTCCATGCATGGACAGAGTATTGCTTAAACATCAAGGCCTGCTGAGTTGTTTTCATTCTTTTTTTGCCTGGCAACTTCCATCTATACGTTCTCTTCGAGGTATCCAAAGTCAGTATTTACAAGAAGATTGTGTTGATTTTTTCCCTATAGATGCTTTCGCAGTCTACAAATACTCAGCAAATCGACTCCTCGACACCCAACCAAAAGCAGGGATGTCACGCTTGCTCATCTGCTTGATGCTCTCAGCGTAACTACTAGTGCCCTTGCTGGGTTCAGCATCAGCACTCTTACAAGTCGGCTGTGCACCATTCTTGCCAAGCTTTCCATCAACAGCGGCGAATTTTCGCTTGTCAGATGTAGTAGCAATCATGTTGGTAGCAGCCTCCTCGGTCCACCCATTGATGAAATCGCCATGTGAGCACCATGCAGGGCCACAGGCTAGCTTGCCGGGGAAAGTGCCGGACCAGCCCTTAGGCAAAACTTTGCGGAGGTCGTAACGAATAGAAAATCGAAGTTGGGGCATCGATTTCATGCCTTTGGGACACCAATTGATAGTGCCATAGGTCCTGGATTTGTATGCTGTCTCAAGAGTCTGCTCATTGACGCATTGGGGAAAGTATAAGAGCTGCTGTAAGTGGGTCGAGCAGGTTTTGCTGGGAAATCCATTGCTGTCGAGTGCTGAGGCGTCATCACCTTCACAGAACCATTCAGCCTTTGCGTCAGCAGGCATGGCGCTCTGCGTAGTGGCACTGGCGTCACCTGCAACCATCTTTACGTTCTGGGGGATTGCAACTTCGGCAGGTGCCTCGCCGAGGTTGTAGTACGCGCTGAAGCGCATGACAGGAATAGGCTCGTAGGTTGAACCATCGACGGTGTAAAGGGGTGTGGGGATCCAATATACGGACAGATCGTTGGGGTTTTGGGCATTTGTACAACCAGCCTGGAGTTCGGCAGAAGTATTTGTACTTGCGGTGACAGCATCGGAGCCGAAGAAAGAGTGTAAATGAGACTTGCTGTACGAGCCAGGGAATACAATGGGGTCGATGTTTTTGTACATGAACGGTGAGGCGATATTGACCTGGGTGTACGCGCTGGCAAGCTGAGCGAGCAGTCCAGCACTCAAAAGGAGGGAATTGAAAAGAGACATCCTGTGTCTGTGGTATGTAACGAATGTGAGTGCTTGGATAAAGAGCGAAAGTAGTAGAGAGAAAAGAATGAGTGAAGTATTGGAGAGGACAAAATGCGCGCGCTGAGATTATTTATACATCAGATAAGCATTTCATGCAAGCGGCAACGCAAGACATATCTTCCTTACTCGTGTTGTCTCTCGTAACTCGGTTTCAAGATACGAGTATATCGAAGCAAGCATCCCAATCCACAGTGCCGTACCCGCAGGACTATCTTGACATTGTACCGAAAAGAAGAATTTGCATGAAAACACCCTTGCTATGGGATAAGCGGCACGTTGTTCACCTGCTGACAGGTATTCTGATTGGTTGGCTATGGGTTTTAAACGCTAGTTCCCGTGTTGACAAGGTTGAAACACCTTTCATTTTGTTCCAAACGCCAAGATGGCATTCGGCAACGCTTCACGATAACGGTTTCGTGGCTCGGTGTCCTTCAAAAGGCATATTCTCCGTACGGAGATCGGTTCGCTCATGACATACACTACATATGCGCCAATTGGTTTTTACATAACACCCAAGAGCGACGCTGTAGAGCCACACTCAATAGCATTTATTACAAAGTTTCTTGACGAAGCACTCCATACACACATATGACTAGCCTTCTCATCTACATTATTTTGGGGTATTGATTCTGCGCCCGCAGCTTGTGGCTTTGGATAGGGGAGATGGGCTACTGGAGCGGTTGTTACGCCAATAACATCGCAATCACCATCCTCAGGGCCACGCGCACGTTTTTAAGGCCTCGTAGCGGGCTTGTAGCTTTTCACTTGTCTATTGGTTCGGTATCGTAGTTTTCGTGGCGTTGTAAGTCTCCTTCTGCTATTGTTTTTCGGCACCGCGTTCGGCGACTTGTGCAGAGCTCTTACCGTGCACCTCACGGGCCTGTTCACCTCACGGTCAACGACCAAAACTCCGTCAAAATTTTGTTTGATTTTGTTTGATTTTGACGCCGTCAAACAAAAAAAACGACTGCTACAATTTTGACAGTCAAATCAAACAAAACGAGGTTGTACCAGTCAAAAATTTGGTGTTTTGTTTGACTTTCTTGGCATATTGGTACTGTATATAGTAACAAGGTACTCCAGGTCCTGGAGTCGTGGTGTCGGTATACCCGCCTGTGAAATGGGAAGGTATTTAGGACGCTGTTAATTGGCTGCCAGTAGATGTCGCGGAGCGCTAGTCTACGGTTACGCAATGGCACAGAATGAATGAAGATTGGAGGGTGTATTGAGTGAAGAGAGTATATTGCACTGTACCACGAATCTCCTACGTAGCAAGGGCTAGCAGCGACGTCGAAGTCCTCTACTAGCTTGCCAGTTGTAGGTTCACATTCTCGGGTTCTTCCTCTCAATGTTTGTCGTGGCCGGATCTTTATGCACTGCGGCATATAGATCTGTCGGTATACCCTCTCGGTTCCTACTTGGATAGGTCCGGGAGGTAATGTGACCTGCACCTTGATTGAAAAGTGTCTTGAGTTGGGGGAGGGTTCTTTGGAAGAACGGTGAGGGCAGCGATCACGGTCACAACCGTGTATCCGAAAAGAGTGATGGTAATGGTTCTCTGTCACTGTTCCCGCGTGGTACGGGCTAGCATCAACGTCTGGTTGTGCTAGCTAGTATACCGGTGTAGGTTAATCAGTTCTTGAGGCTTATCCCATTGATGTCTTGTTGTAGCTATCTATTGAGAAGCGTGACTGCAGTCCAGGTCATTGGGAGTAGGTGACGACCATCGACACTGCAAGTGCGACGGCTCTCAGTAAGGATATAAAAGGGAAGCTCCAATGAGCTTGTGTAGATAAACTCAATCAATACACTTCACAAACCACTTTTACCTATGAGAAGGTCATGCCAATCTAATACTATCTATTTATGCATGGCTTGTATCTCTAACTTCGAATCACGCCATGCCCAGTGCAGCCACGAAGTGATCTGTCGTTCCTTACTGTTATCACAGTACGACCTGCCGTAATCTCGGGCGGTCGATATCATGTATCTTCCGTCGAAGGGTCATGCATTGACCTTTCCCTTTCTTGTCTGGATATACTTACAAGACCAATCGGTCCGTATAACCTGCAGACCTCGTATCATCATGATACTATCATGTCGCGATGTCGGTACGATACAAGGTGATACCAACACGTGGTAATTAAATTATTTACAAAGCTGTACTAGTATGATAGACCTTATTGTAGTCAAAAGAACAGAAATATCAGCTTCATAAGTGTTGGGAGTCGAATATATGGCAGCAACACTCTGGGCGCGCTGCCGACTACAAACACACAGCAAGATACCTAACACAAACAATCAATCATCTACTATACTTTCGTTGTACCAACTGTTGATTCACCCCCTTTGGTACCTTTGCCGTATCAACAATAAGAGTATCTTAGTATCTGTTGGAAGTTGTCACGGTTGAGATGTCTTGATGAGAGGCCAGTAAAGGTGACCGCGTCGTCTAACTTGATTGGGACAAAGACATCAAATGTACATCGGGCGGATATACGATGTCGCTTCGTACAATGGTACCGAGGGCCCTTCGCACATCGAAAGCACGCACCGTACAACGCGCCCTCACCATTAGTATAAGTAGACAACCAGCAAGAGATAGCAAGAATCAATCACAATCAACCCATCTGCTCACCTCGTTGCAACGGCTGTTGTTGGTTCACCTATCACCTATGTGATACCCTTTGCCGTGTCAACAGTATCGAATCTAGGCATAAGGCCCCGTAACGGGTATGTGCTTCCGTCAGTTTATAGGCAGAAACACACACTCACCACCTTCTAGCCCTTCCTCTTTCTCCCATTAAGTATTAGACATATAAATCTGTAAATACGTATACAGAATAGTCCAATGAAGTGATATTATAGTGTTGTAGCAGCTGCTTGCTTAGTGGTGTTTGCTACTCTCGGTAATAATTACATGTCGCTCATCACACTTAGAACTACAGTTAAATCCTCTAATACAACCACGCAAAGAAAACTATATTTAATGAACGGGATTGTCAATTTGACCCTTCTGAATTGGTTACAGATCTCCGTTTTACTCTATATCTGCTATTAGAGGTTGTAGCGCATTGCGCAGGTATGCTTAGCATAGGTTAGTAATTGATCGCGCCAACAGCAGCAAAATGATGATCACCTTTTCACCTATGTCGTGATTAGTATATGTAAGAAGTGTCGGATTACTGATATATCACAACCATGGGGAGATGGAGCTAGCACCATTTGGGACTAGCTCTGGTACCCCGCGGTACATATTCCATCCTCGATGGACAGTAGAAAGAACGAAGAAGAGACCACCTACACATGTACTGACGATTGATATATCGATGAGCACGTGCTTTAAAGCCCTGCCAACAAGAAGTGATATTTCACTTCAATAGTAATGCTAGCTAGCCAATCACGTACTTTTCGCGTGCCTTCCAACCTATCTACTTACCCACCCCCTACACTACAGATTATATGAAGTATTCTGAGGATCATGCAGAGGGAAAAGAATGGCTGTGTTGATGTTGCACGACTTTTGACATGTTGCTGTGCGACATAGCAACTGACTCGCAGGTCAGCGCTTATGCCGTCGACTGTAAGTAAACATCTCAACCGCGACAGAATACTTGTTTGACTCTATAGCTTACTTTCTCGCGCATTTGCCTACCTCTATGCTTATTATGCCCCTAAAACGAAGCCGCGGACCTGCTGAGGCAGATGAACACGCCTGAGCGCTCTCAGCGCGCACTGAAACCAAAGTATCCCAACCTCTCTGCCTCTTGTGCTGCCTGTGAGCGGGTCTTCTCAAGTATAGGCGACATAATGGTGCCACAAAGGCGCAAAATTGGCAGTCAACTACTAGCTGCCTTGATCTGTATTCAGCGCTGGATTCGGGCAGGGTTTAAACCTCCAAACGGAACGGCAGCAGCTACGTGTACCGATACAGAGCTCAATGAGTAGTTTGGGATAGAAAAATGGGAGGAGCCATTACCTACAACTACAACACCTTAACGTGTCTCCCAACCGAGCTGCGCACCCTAAGCGAGCTGCGCGCTATACTAAGTCGTGCTGACTACGAGACTGATCATGCAACACCACAACATTGACTAGTTTTGAACATGATACCAAATTACTCCCCAAACTCGTCGCTATCTGTTGTATCCTGAATATTTACCTTACAAGTGCGCGCGTTGTGTCCAGTCCCGCTACAACGCCCACAGTGCCGCTCCGCACGAGCCCTCTTTCTATGCCTATTGCTCTCTTCCTGACCGCCAGACATCTCAAGAGTAAATGAATCAACTACCTCTCCAACAGTGAGTGTCTCCTCTGCACGTATATACTTTCTTTTACGGCTTTTACGCTCTGTCGCGGCTGAAGCCACCTTTCTAAGCTCAGCATTTTCCCTCTCCATCAACACTACTTTGTGCGCTGCCTTCTCGGCGCCTTTTGAAGGTGCTGAAGAAATCCTAGAATAGAGTCAGACAACGAGCTCTTGTTTTTTCGAATACAATTGCGAATGAGTGTTGATTGAGCTTCCATCTCGCGTGGATTGCTTGGTGTTTTAGATTCCCATGGGTCATCTTGCGGTGATGCAGGGGTGGGTGTACGCAGCACTACATCAAGCTTTGATAATACAACATCTGGGTTATGTGGCACTAGACCATTAGCTTGAAAGCTTGCACGAATGTCGTATGCTAGAAATATCTTCTCAAATGCTGTTTTAAAGGCAGGTATGAAGGCCTCCTTCTTGACGTGCTTGACACTGTATCGTGCCAAGGCTGAGATCTCATCCCCATACGCCCGCTTCAACAGCGAAAAGCATACTACATCAAGCGGCTGTAGCAAATGCGATGAATGAGAGGGCATGCAGAGAACAATGATTTTCTCCTCCCTGCAAAAATCATGGAATTCGAACGATTGGTAACTTTCGTGGCCGTCGACAATTAGCAGCCTGTGTGAGCCTACACTGCGTGCCTTTGTACTTTCTGGAAGGTCCTCAGCCATGGCAAAGTCCTCTGGCAACTCCTGGAACTGGACTTCATCCACTAGCAGATTTCCGTGGCTATACTCCTCATCATCAACGACAGAGAAGTCGGGTACGTCTTGTGTGTCGAAATGGGTTTGAGCAATGAAGCTGATGTGGATCTCGCCTTACAAAATGCCGGTGCCAAAGATCAAGCAGATGCCCAGTTTTTTAGCTTTACCCATCGATAACCGAAGCACCTCGCGAACCGGCATCAGAAGTAGCATGAAATCAGTCGTAATCTGGGTAGTAGCATACGATATCCACCAGGGCTCGTTTTTAAAACACTTGTATTCTAGTATGCTTCGATCCCAGAATGCCGCAATAGGTCAACATTGGAAGACCGTTGCGACGATGAAAGCTAAACCTGAAACTATGATCCAAGTATTCATACAATAACAAGCGTTGTGGAAAGAGTTATTCGAGATTGCGAAGCTGCTGTAATAGAGGTAGACCACGGAAATTTTGTTGAACAGCAGGACCACCCTGTACACAATGTTGGCACCATAGAACCATTTACGAACAGTGATTCGGGCATTGTGTGGTAGTGTAGCGTAGTGTTTACCATAGCCATAGACAACCGCTGAATTCATCGATTAACTATCAAATTCATGATTGTTCCCTAGGCTGTCGAGCACCACCTACCTTGGCATTCTGTGAGCGATAGCAAACCTGAGGACAACAAAGCTGCTATGATCATGTAGTCGTCAAGACCTAACCCCACTTTCTTAATGTATCGTTGGGTCAGTCGAGCGCTAACGAATAGGGTCGAAATAAGCACAGCGAGTGTACTCGTAAGCCATAGCCCCCAGCCTCGCTGTACTGGTCGCTGAGCCCCGAGCCCTACGTTTGGCGCCATCTTGAAGGATTGATGCTTAGGTCACAGTAGAAATTCACTAACATGTCTCAATTCGATTAAACCATATTAAGAACACCAAGAAAGATTGAAAAAAATCTTAGAGACGGAGAGCGGTGAGAAGAGGAAACAAGTACAAGGTATTTTGGGCAAGACGGAAAATACAAAGGATGTACACAAGGCTGGTTGGCAAAGTTTTGTGCAGGATCGGTTCTTTTGGGAGTTCTTGGTCAAGACGACCAATGCCAGGCACACCTTGAGCTCTCCGATGATCGAGTATTGGCCAGTTGGCTCTTGGAAGGATTACGAGGGCCATGTTGACACGGGCCTTAAAAAGGACTGTACTGTTTATTCTCTTTTCGCATAACTCATCGGATCATCCTCCGAGACCAAAAGGAAGGTAAAATGAACTTCTTCCTAATGCGTTAAGTGGAGTGATCGACACCGCTACTAGCCTCGGTTATTGCATGTTCTCCTGGATGCTTGCAGAATTACAAATGAGATGAAATGCGCAATAAAACGTCAAACAGGTGTTTTTTGAAAGATCAACGTTTGATATACGATACGGGGTTACCATTCAGCCGGAGGTATCGATAACCTTGTGGGATCATGTGTACGCAGGGCTTTAAGGAGAAGGGAAAGCCGATCCACCCTACATGCTGACAAGGACTATAACTGACCAATTATGAGCTCATCCATTCTTGAGTGAGCCTGGTTACATGAGTGATCGTCGTCTGCTCCCTCCACTAATCATTCTCTTGCATGCATTCAGGAGATTTGTTCCCAACTCGCCTCGGTGATTTTCCCTGTTTAAGTCCAACTACCCGGATACGTCCCATCCTGTCCCGTGGCAGCCGCTGTTAGCATCACCACGGAAGTCCTGTGGCATTAGCAAATCACGGCTTTAGCGTCCCCAATACGCTGCTACTTTTTAGCATGAAGATGTTCATCACTGCTCGTCTTTGTTTATCGACTTTCTGGGCGCACCCTTGTGTTTCATTTAGAGAAAATGATGCACCTGCTTGTTGCAGCTGCATTGGCCAGCGCAGTCGTCGCCAACTCATACGCTCCACTGGGGCATGTCCAAACATCTAGTGGAACAATCATTGGACATTCTGCGAGTAATAAGTCTCAGGTCACTGAGTTTTTAGGCATTCGCTATGCGGAAGCTCCTGTAGGCGAGTTACGATTCGCTGCGCCTAAGAAGTATGTTGCACCCGCAGGAACGGTTTACCAGGCCGCAGAATGGGTAAGTGTCAACACCGATAAGCAGAGAATTCGAGCTTATGCACCATCACCAGTCTGCCGACTGTCCGTCCAATAAGCCGCCTGTGAGCGCCTTCCCCAACTTCACGCAGCCATCTGGACTGCGCGTGTGGAAGAATTTTGCCGCACAAAATACGAACCCATCTTCGGAGGATTGTCTCAAGCTTAACGTATGGACAAAGAATGCAGGCAACTCCAAAGCAAAGAAGCCAGTGCTCGTTTTCCTTCACGGTGGACGTATGTTGTTTCATTTGACCCATCAACTCGCACATTATCCAACTGATAATCTACAGGCTTTCAAATCCCTGGACCACACAGTCCGTTTTACAATGGACAGTACTTGTCGAATGCCGAAGATGTCGTTGTTGTGACTTTGAAGTGAGCGACATGCTAGTCTAAACCACACCTTCGTACTAAGATGTTTTAGCTACCGCTTGGGCATCTTCGGCTTTGCGGGAGCACCGGGAGTTGAGGCTAATGCCGCACTGCTTGATCATCGAGCTGCCGTCGAATGGGTTCGTGATAATATCGTAAACTTTGGCGGCGATCCATCTCGTATTGTGCTGTTCGGTCAGAGTGCGGGAGGCGCGTCTGTTGACTACTGGAGTTTTGCTCATCAAAAAGACCCAATTGTCTCCGGTTTGATTCCCATGTCTGGAACCTCTTTGAGTTTCCTGCCCAACACAAAAGAATACTCGCGATCGATCTGGTACAATATCTCCCAAACGGTCGGATGCGGTGGACCTAATGACGACACGGCTCAAGTTCTCTCCTGTGTTCGATCCAAAAACACGTCTGTAGTCCTAGCAGCCGCAGCTAAGGTGCCCCCGCTACCAACATTGGCAACCGCTCAAGCAACTTTTCATCCCACGGTTGACAATATTACAGTCTTCGCCGATTACGAGCAACTGTCTGCAACTGGTGCCTTCGCTAGAATCCCGCTGTTAGCTGGAGAATGCGACATGGAGGACGGATGGTATCGCCTTGCCGGCTGGGGCATCAAACTCAATTTCACTGATACGCAATGGGATTTGTTCTCTCAGCGTGCGTTCACGTGCCCTACGGCTTACTCCACGAAGTATCGCGTCAAATACGGCGTGAAGACCTATCGCTACAGGTACCATGGCGATTGGGACAATCTCCGTCTTTATAACTCAAACGCTGGACTTGCTCCCAACGGTAGTGGGACCTATCATGGCGTCGACATGAACATGGTCTTTGGCACTGCTGAGGACGTGTCAGGACTGAAAAACTCGGCCGCTGAAGATGCCACGTCGAAGTACATCATGAGTGCTTGGGCATCGTTTGCGCGAGATTCGAAGCAGGGCTTAAAGAAGTATGGGTGGCCTCAATATAATCCCAAAGGTAAAGTCTCACTCCTCTAAACTTCGTCAGTGTTCCATCTTCTGACTTCGTATAGCTCCTACACTCGTTCGGTTGGGATACAACAATCAGGCTTTGCCTGATTTCGTTGACCCAACCATCTATGATGCGCCGTGCCCAGCGAGGAATGACCCCCTTCCTGGCCGTGGAGCTTTCTAGATTCTATCAGTATTAAGTAGAAAAGATAGTCAATTTATTAGAATCTTTACTACATGATGTAGAAAGTTACTATTCTGTCTGTGCTCCGCTTTTTCGTCCGCTGAATAACTCAATGGATGCAAGCCTTTTGCTTCAGGTAAGACTGGAAGACAGACGTGGCAGACAATGGCGAAGTTCAGGAAACTCAATAGAAGGCCTCGTATTGAATAACTAGAAATGGTGCCTGCGGCCGGATGGCGTTGTGACGCTCTCCTCGCGCTTGCAGACCACCCGATTGTTCGTCGGTAGTCACTTCCGAAATGTTTTGTGTCGTGCTGTACGAAGGAGCTCGTTTTTTCTGAGTCCTGACTTCTGGGCCCGTGCCGCGAGCTCCTTCGTACTGTAGTCTTCAACTTAATCCCTGAAACATCAAAAAAAAACACACAGAAATGTATTCTCAGATCATCTCATGAACCAAACACCCTATAGAGTTTCAACGCCCGGTGTGACCTCTGCGAATAGTTTAGCGCCATACGTCAGGTTCACTTCAAGGCTCTTGGTGAGACTACATTCTCATCAGATGATAAGAGGTCTGATAAGTGAGGCTCTGCGGGGCGTCGGATGAACTTCGTATCATGATTATGTAGAAAGCGATTCGAGGCTTACGGGGTAACATGACCAACTTTCAGCCTAGTAATCGTCACCTCCAAAGAATTCATATATTATCAAAACACCCGCGTGTGAATCTTGTTCTTTTGTGATGCCATCTGCATTTGACACTCACACTCCATCTACGTCCACTCAAGCAAGCGAGCTTCCAGGAACGTATTGGTCTTGCGGCAATTGATGAGGTTCATCTTGTGTACTGCCTAGGCAACGGGCGTGGATTTAGACGCGCCGTAGGTGCCAAAGAAGGGATTGAAAACGACTGCTGGTGCGTCAAGGAATGAATCAGGAGGGCAGTATTTCAACATGCAGCGATGATGCTATGCCATGCGACACAGACGGCTAGACACACTGTTCTGAGTCAAGGAGCAAATGAGTAAATTCTCTCATCCAAATCTTCTCAATGAATCTACCCTCTGCTGTACAAATCTTCCCGTTAGGCAAACAGGGCTTCGCGCCAAACAGCTTTCTAATGCTATCAGGCTGCTCTTCCCAGCTTGCTGGGCAAAATAAGCTAAAGGGTAATCTTCCGGATTAACAACAAGTCCATGTGAAAGACTATGCTCATCCCAGACCCAGTCTTTGGAATGAGGACGTCTGATCTACTGAAGACCAAAGGTGTGGATCTGTTCATTACGAGGTGTGCGTTCTGCCCTGTTACAGAACAAAATACATCCAAAACGTACATGAACAACGTCCTCTTGCAATTCAACGTTGCTCTTACCGCGACCTAGGTCTATGGAGTCTGGAAGCAACTGCAAAATTTGTTCTCAGGTAGTAGCAATACGCTCAGGCGGTGGTTGTGGATCACTGAGTCATTCGGGGTCCCTTGCGGTTCGTTGTCGTTCGCTTCATGTCTCCAATCTATCTGTCAGCTTTTTGATCGTACCTTTGGTGCGTTGCCTCTATCTGAACAGGAGTTGACAAATCCTATCACATAGAGTTTGGTGCAGACAGAAGAATTTGATCCTGGCAAGGATTGATACAAGACTAACAACGAGTTCGATTCCACTGAGTAGTCTGGAGAGAGATTGACAAACGACTCGATGCTAGTACCGTAGGGTCTGCCGTAATGTATGGCAAGCGGCTAAATGGAAATGTTGAATGGACTCTGTCCGCTAGCTTATCATGGTATAAGCAAGACAATGCGAGTGGAGAGCTGGGCTGCGCGGTGTACACAGCGTGCGGGAATGGCAGGGTGGTCAAGTAACTGTCGTTGATTGCTACTATTCTACGTATATGGAAAGAGGTTTATATACGTATGAATGCGCACACGGTTTTGATCACTTGGTATAGCCACGTGACGTCACAATCACGTAGAACGTACGGCGAGTGATGTACGGACAGGAAAAGCGAAATAGCTTTTGATGAAAGTAAATTCAAAGTCCACCTAAACATCGCGTCCCATGTTGTTCGTACAGATCGGCCACACTGGATATGTATGTTTTCCAATCCTTTAGGTCTTGCGTACGTGACCTACTCAATAAAAAAAGCCTTTCACCTACACCCAAAAGCAGGGGGTGATTATTGGATCAATCTAAAATTTTACCAGCTCCATCTCATCACCAAACTCTATGAAATGCGGCACCAAGCTCCTAACGTGGCCATTTGATGTAAGTGGTATTTATTTGAGTCTATATAACAGAACTGTCGGTATACCCTCTTGGGTCATACTTGAATAGGTCCAGGAGGTAATGTGGCCTGCACCTTGCTGTCAGCGTGTCACGGATTGAGAGAGGGAGGGCAGCGATCACGGTCACAACCGTATATCGACTTATGCGGGGATCACGACTACAATCGTGTATCCAAAGAGAATAAGGATGAGTGATACTCTGTTACTGCTCCCACGTGGTACGGGCTAGCATCAACGTTCAGTTGTGCTAGCTAGTATACCGATGTAGGTTAATCAGTTGTTCAGAGTTTTTCGTTGTTGTTTGTTACTGAGGTTGGCCCGGGCCATATTTATCTACATGTGGAGATCACGTGCGTTGATCTTCCTTTCACTGTACCAAAATACTCACAAGAACGAAAACACGACACACAGCGAGAGAAAAATTTTTGGAATTACCACAACAAAAAGCATCTAAAAACACCTGCCAGTGGCCGCAACGGTCCATACAGGCCATC
>JALRMI010000602.1:0-13459 GCA_026120165.1 Leptosphaerulina australis
CGCACCTGGAACTTGTCATAATTCTCGAATCACAAGACTGTACAGTTTTAATTCCTCTAAGCCTATCTTGGCGAGCAAATCCTCAAAAAAAATCAAAATCTGTCAAATCAAACAAACAAAATTTCTTCTTCTATCTTGTCAAAATAAACAAAACTAAATTCAATACTAGTCATCGTCAAACAAAACCAAAATTACTGCATCAATTTTGATTTTGTTTGTTTGTTGACATCTCTGCTCCAAGCACCCTTCAGGCAGTGCTTGACCGCGTTGATGACGGCATCAACGATACCCAAATATACCTTCAGACTGGTGTTACGCAGACCTGTACACGCAAAAAGCGACGTAATTTGGAGTCGTAGGGTCAGCCGTACGCCCCAAACTGTGTGAAGTTCGGACGACCCAGCACACTCCGCGACCTCCATAGGCGCCGGCTGTTAGAGTTTCTTAAAGGCAGACCACAAGCCTACCTAGAGGAGATAAGAGACTGGCTTTTAGATGAGTTTGACATTCTTGTGAGCATCAATTTGGTGTCGCGAGAGTTGCAGAAGATGAAGTGGAGTCGCAAAATCGCGTCAAAGAGAGCAGCTGAGCAGTCTGATGCTTTGCGTAGAGTTTTCAGAGCAAGGGTCCAGTTAAACTACACGGCAGATCAGATAGTCGCGATCGATGAGAGTGCTTGCAATGAGCGTACTGGCAACCGTAAGTATGGCTGGAGTCCTGTCGGCCGCTCTGTTGAACTGGAGTATTCCATGAAACGCTCAGAACGTTGGAGCCTTTTGCCAGCGATGACTGTGGACGGTTACCTTGCGCATAGAATTTTCCAAGGTGCTATTACTACAGAAATCATGGAGGAGTTCCTGCAAGAGGAGGTGTTGCCAATGCTCCAACCTAGCTACCATGTACTGCTTATGGATAACGCTTCTATTCATCGCTCGCCTACAATTGCACAGCTTTGCGGAGACTTCGGCATACAATTAGAGTACCTACCGCCATACTCTCCAGACTATAACCCCATCGAGAAGAGCTTTAAAATACTCAAAAGTTGGATAAAGAAGCACTCAGATGAGCAGGCTGAGTGGCAGCAGTTCCGCTCTTTTATGGAGTACGCTGTTCAAAGCGCTTGTTATAGGATTGATTGCAGAACATGGTACAGAAAGTGTGGGTTGTTTGGGGATGCTGATGATGATTGAGTTTGTAATTTAAAGGCCGAGTGTAACAAACAGCTACTCAATACATGGTCCTTTTCACAATTGCGATCCAAAAGTTCTAGGAATTTTAGAAATGCTTTGGAAGGTACTTACCTACGTTCCTGCCAAAACTAGCCCTCTTTCAATGTATCTTTATGGGTACTCTCTGACATCAATCGGTGATTGACCGACATTTCCACTGACTTCTCCTAGTGGTGACCGTCGAGGAGTCTCGCGATTGGGTCTTGTGTCATTCTCGTAACTTTCGAGGGCATCAGTGTTGATTATTGTCAGTCCTCCATAGTCTTTTCGCCAATCGAAAGCTTTTCTTCGAAGGTGCGAGAGCAGAGAGGGTGACTGGTTATAGTACTCAATCCAACACTCCAACATCATTCCATCTTCCTTATCCATCAGCATATTTATATCGTAGAGACCTTCACGAAAAGTTGTCTTCCTGATATGAGCAATCTCATCACCATGCTGTGGCATTGCCTCAGTCCAGTAGTTGAAGAAATTAAACGTATGCTGGAACAATTCAGGCCTTGTGCAATTAAAGTCTCTCCACACTCTCCTCTCCCGCCGCTCATCCAGGTGTCGACAGTGGTTTTGAGCAGTCATTTGAGCAAGATGACCAACAAGGATTGCTTTTGTAAGTCCTTCAATGCTAGAGTTTGATGATGTTGGAGAGACCTTCCGTCGGCGGCGTTTCTTCTCGGCCTCAGTGCGGTCCTTTGCCATCAACAGAAAAAGGCGAATCTCGTCAGATGGCTCTTCAATTGTACACTCCTGCCGAGCCACAGCATCTGCCCAGCTTGCGATAGTGTTGCCGTTGACCTTATAGTGATCTTCTGGGCGATTGATCTGGCGGCCAGGTATGGCACGCCGCCAGCAAGTGTTAGTGTTATTGCTGCAGGCCTCTTCAAGGCATCTCCAATAGTCCTTTATGCCAATTGCAACGCCGCTGGCAGACTTCTCAGCAGCAACAACAGCAGCAAGTCCCTCCTCATGGATAGCTGTAACAATGCCAGGTCGCTGGCGAACAGCGCCACGAGCTGGCTGGGATGCCGTCTGCAATGCTGGCAGCTCTTCTTTCAGTACCAAATCGAAGTCGCACGTCATTATCTGAGCACTCTCCTTATCCATCTCAGCAAGCTCTTCCTCAAAATCTATCCAATTGCCAACAACGACACGTTCTCCAGCTACACGCCGGCTTCGCTGCAGCGCAATTGTACACCTATCTGCCTTGGCTTGGCGACTGCCGTTAGTATAGTACAGCGTCGCTGTTAAGCTCTCAATTTTGCTAGTACGCGGCAGTTGCATCTCTACTACACCATCCGCCCATCCCCAGACATTATTCTCGCTGACTGTGTACAGAGGCTTCCTACGCTTGAACGTAAAAGCAGACGCTATCGCGTTCTTCTCCATCGTCCCCCAACACGCGCGGTATCTCCAGTGCAAATGTGGCTCCTCGTCAATTGTCTCAGCTCGCGACTCCGATTGCTGCGGCTGGCTCAATTCAGGCTCTGGGGCAGCGACAGCAGTAACAGGTGAGCATCCAGCATGATATTCAATAGGCGACTCGCTAACAGCTCACATAGTTTCCTCCCCAACAGGCTCTATTGGGTCCTCATCATCTGCTGTTTCGTCAACTTCCAGTTCCTCGTCCTCGTCTTCCCCGAGTATATTGGCAGCGTGCACGTCAGTGGCAAGCTGGCTCGCCTCAGCAGAGTTGTCAACAATCAATTAAGTGGGGCTCAGAGGACTCGGATTGAATTGATTGATTACCTGTATAGGCTTAGCAATTACCTATACAGGTTTAACTTCTCCCTTATTGGGTAAGCGCGTGAAGTCAGAAGGCAGATTGAATTGATTGTTGACAACTCTGCGCCTCAGGCGGCTCAAACAGCCGGCTGGGAGTATTGTGATCATACTGACCAGCCGGCTCACGCGAGCGCTGTGGACGAGATACCGTTAGCGGCGGGGTAGGCGGTGCAGGATTGACACCTTGCTCAAATATTCGAGGAGCTCTGCGTTGACGTTTAGTAGGTTTAGAGACCTTGCCCTTCGCCAGAATCACGTGTTTCCGCTTCGCCATTGCTCAGATGAGCTACAACACTAAAAATACAACACGAGGCTTTGGTCTGAGCAATCTGAGCAGCTCTGCGCTACGTTGGCAGCTACAGAATGTGGTGAGATACCAGAGTTGTCAACAATCAATTCAATCTGCCTTCTGACTTCACGCGCTTACCCAATAAGGGAGAAGTTAAACCTGTATAGGTAACGTATTGTATCACCGAGCGGCCACCTATCACCGAGCGGCCACCTATCACCGAGCGGCCACCCCAAAATTACTAGTCCACACCATCTCTCGCAGAAGAAGTAGGGAGTAAAGGTATTGTATGATAACATTTTTGGGAGGCGCAGGAGCTAGGCCAGCTCGAGCCGGCGATGCTCGAACAGGGCAGATGGCTGAGTTTGATGCCGCACGTGATCTCACTCAGCCCGTTCCGCCGCACGAGAGATGGTCTCGGGCCCTAGCTCCGCTGTGACTATCTAATAGAAAACAATAAAAACAAGAAAGCAAATAGAACAAATCGGTCTGAATGCGGCACAGGGACGGTGGGTGGGTTGATCGGTGCGATAGGCTCGAGAGGTGCTGGTGAAGGGTGATGTTGTATGGTACCGTCAAGCAATTGTTTTTGCTTGGTGCGCTAGCCGAGCTGCTCGAACGCATGGACCAACATCATAAATTCATGAAATCCACAGACATTTATCTTAACAACAACAACGAAATATCTTCTAGAATCCCCAGCATAGTTTCGCATAAGTACTACTAAGTATGTGTCCAAATCCTGAGGTAATAGCTATAACATTTGCTGAGATAGCGTGTAACTGCGCTGATTTTCAATAATTTCTTAATAACTCTAGCAATTTGAATGCTAGTGATTTAAAGCTCTAAAATAATGGTGTTTGTACAGATGCAACTCATTTCTGAGAAATTTGGATACTTTCGTTTTGTTGTTGTTAAGATAAATGGCTGTGGATTTCATGAATTTACTAGTAATTTTGGGGTGGCCGCTCGGTGATACAACACGTTAATTGCTAAGCCTATTCAGGTAATCAATCAATTCAATCCGAGCCCTCTGAGCCCCACTTAATTGATTGTTGACAACTCTGTGAGATACTCATTGTACTACGAAACGCTAATGAATTAGATCTGGCGTCATAGTCGAGCTAAGTCACGGGGTGCGCTCGGTATTTCGTGAACAACCCATATGGGTGAAGCATGTACGGTAGTGATAGCGCGCACAGACCACCAAAACATAGCGTCTATCGTAGAGAGATGGCTATGATTGGCTCGTCGGCGCTAGAATACTCCAATGCTACCTTCAGTACAGTTATGGGCAGTAGGAATCTCCTGCACCGCTATTTCGCATAAGAAACACTGTTCTTCCCGTTCTTTAACTCTTCACTTTGTCAATTGACACTGCTTCAACCCCTACGGTCACTGTCGGTATGGATTTTCCCCGTCCCGGGCAGCTATTTTCAATTTGGGCATAGAAAATCCCCTCCACTTGGACGGGATTGCGGTCAAAACCAGTCAATCATCTCCGTCTGAAGGGGAAAATAGCTGCCAAAAGAAATCTTGGGAATCTATGAGGTCGCAAATGCAGTAAAATCAAGTACTGGTGCTCATAGTGAATCCCGAATGTATTATTCAGCAATTGAATGTACCTAGACTAGTAGCTGCTTTGGAGTAGGAGATGAAATTATAATGGACTCCCATTCTTACTCAAACCATTACCATTGTCTTTCGAGGCAGAGGCCAATTTTCCACCCATTGACCACAGTCTTATAGATACTGTTCCGATAGACTTGAATGCTTTATGGATAATGGTACGGTAGACAAACATGAAAAATTTATTCACTACAGTGCAAACGATCTGCTTGCTATGGTGTTGGTGAGTGTTTGCTGAGATGTTGACGATATGTCCGTAGACCGTGCTTTCATTTATTCAAGCGTACTACGGTAAAGAATGTGATTTTCGATCTGTTCGGGTATTCATCCTGTGTTCAACGTACTTCTGGTCTCCAACAGCAACTGTTATGGGCCTCAACGAAAGGTTGTCACCCTAAATGAGAAAAGTTTGATATAATACAACGCTTTATATGAAACTCAAGGTTGAGACATGTTTGCACGTTTTGCTTGAAGGAGAGATTTTGAACTCATCCTTGTAGCCTTGACTCTGGCGCGTGTCGCCTTCCTTGCACTATTGGCCTTTCTCAATTCCTCATTTTCTTTCTCAATATCATCATTTTCGCTCTTTTTTTTCGAACCTTTGCACTCGCGTCTCGGCCTTGGTCTCTTGTACGGAACTTCTACAGTTTTGAGTGTAAGAAAAAGAGGGTCCCAACACTTCAAATTGGTGCATGCTTGCCTCTGTCTTTTACTGACTGCAGGGAAGACGTATCCTCTTCGGCTAGCTGGTCATTGCTGTTGATACTTGAGGCTGGATGGTTATTTCGCTCCTTAGATATTCTGTTCTTATAAACAGCGTTACTACCAACACTGGTTGATGTTTCCAGTTCTTTCGATTTCCGTCCTATATCTCTGTTAATCGTAGTTATCTTTGATTCGTAGCGAGTAGAAGTAATCCTACTGGCGGCGATCTCAAGTGTTCTATTATGAATCACTCGAGTTTTAAGCCTCTTGTTAGACATGAGTGGATTAGGGGTTTTGTCAATCACGGTGGTGGAAGATGATTCGGATGGAATTGAACAAGTCCTCTCAGAGTGACCGGCTCGATGGTCCATATTTCCTGCAGGCAATGTCTTTGAAAGAAAGCTTGGTATGAGAGGCTGATCGTCATCCTCTTCATTCTCCTCTTCCTCCTCTTCCTCCTCTTCCTGCTCAGTAGCATCATCCCTATACGTGTGTTCTTCAGCGTCACTCTCTCCGTGGGTTTGAATAATTTCTTCTTCGTCGATCGATTCACTGGCACCCCGTGATGAGATCGGTTCTGATGTGACGATAGGTGAAAAATCTTCCGTTGTCCGTGACATAACGGATGATGTGCCCATTGTTGTACATCTTACCTTCAGTGCCTTGTGCATGTCTCGAGACTTTGAAGACACGTGCTTCCTCATCAATACGACAGCAACCCATTGACCGTGGAACTGCTTCATCCATGGATAGCGTTCTTCCAGCTCATGCAACATCCGCGCCTTCTGCGTGTGCGTGCAATTGGTCCATGTTGGAGCGTTACCACGGTCAATATCCCATCTAATAACACTTGTTGTAATACTGCGAATTGTTGATTGCAGACTAAGCCGGTTCTCAACGTCTCGAATGGCATCTTTAGGAAATCGAAAATATTTGACGTAATGTATAATATCCTCAAGAGTTGTACGATTGATCCCTTTGTATCCGCACGTTCTCTGTTTAGGAATGACGTTATGCTTGCGTAGGCTGACTTGATGACGGATGACGTCAACTTCTTCTGAGGAGAGGTGAGCTTGATCAGACATTTCAGCAATACGTGCGAGTTCAGAGTGTGACATGTGCGGGAACGACTGTGTAATGGTGTTGTACTTTCAACCTTTGAGCTGGGAATTTCCTTTATTTTCGCCAAGTCTGATGAGTCACTACAATAGTGAGGGGTAGTATACACTATTGTAGTATAGTGTGGAGAGCAGAGTAAACAGGGCTGTCTGATTCGCCAGAACCACGTCTTCACTTCACTGAAACACATATGGCAGGAGCCCCGCCTCAAGCGAAACCTTTCCCATTCACATATCAATCCAAAAAAAAACCCCTCACTACTTGACAGTTCCTTCCACTAGCATGCCACCTCAAAGAATACGATCAAGACCTCCGCGCGATAAAAGGCAGCTGTGTCGATGCAGCAGATGCATAGCCCGGAACCCACAAGGCCGATGGTACAATCGTTCAACGGTATGGCGACATGCACACAGTGATGTTCAAACAATACGTGACCGGGCCTTGTTAACATGCCGAGACTGTGCAGAGGAGCACCAAGTACTAGCAGAGGAGATTGAGGCTCACCGACGGGATGCCCGCAGTCAAAGACTAGCCGATTCGTTCTCGAGACCAGACGCGTATACCCAAGATATAGCTGATTTCTCCTCAGTTATTGATGAGCAAGTTTCTTTAGAGGAAGAACTAGAAGAAGGTGAACGCGCGCTCAGACAAGTGTCGGAAAACCTCACAACAGATGAGAACTCAGACGGCGAGATTGAATATGAAGGCGACGAATGGCCTTCGGAATCTGAGGAGAGTACGTTGAATCTTAATCATTCATTCCACTTGCTAACTGGTAAGTCCCGTACGATTATAACCTGCATTTCTCCCTTGGGCTGCACAAGTGGTTACAGCAGAGCAAGATTCCACGAGAGCATTACAACAGTCTAAGAAATCTACTGCGAGCCGACCTAGGTGTCCACCTCCCCAGCTCTCGGAGCCAAGCGTCGCAGCTCCAAGAAATCACTGGGATGGTACCACGATTTTTCGACTGCTGCCGAGGTGGTTGCATGGCCTACACGGGAGAACACACTGTAAAGCGAGCATGTGATCATTGTGGGGCGTCAAGATTTCGCGACGGATTGGAATTCCGCCCGTACCAACAGTTCCTCTACATGCCGCTAGCAAAACGGCTCGAGATACAGTTCTCGGATCGCAGTCGATCCCGCCTGCTCAAGTCATATCGGGCAGAGCTGCTCGAGTCCTACATTGAAGGTCAGTATCGAGACGTCTGGGATGGTAGGCTCTTTCATGAGTACCACCGAGGCAAACTTAAATTGTTCAAGAATCGAACCGATGTTGGACTGCAGCTATCACTTGACGGCGTCCAAATAGTTCGGAAAAAAACGCATAGCGTAACGCCGGTCATCCTTCTCAATCTCAATCTCCCTCCTCAAGAACGAGTGCACGTTCAGAATATCCTCCTCAGTACCCTTATTCCAGGCTCGGTGGAACCTAAGGATCTTGATAGTTTCTTATATCCACTGGTGGAAGAGATGCGCATACTTGGAGAGGGAATAGATGGAGTAGTGGACGGCGAATTTGCGGTTGGAACAGCGGGACACATATTTAAGCTTCGTGCTTGGATTACCACAGTTACTGGCGACGGCCCAGCTGTTGCGAAAGCCATGGGATTCAAGAGACCTGGTACTGCATTATCTCCATGCCGGATGTGCTACATCAAAGGCAGAAGAATGCCCGGTAGCAGCGTCCATTACGTTCCACATGACGGGAAATACTCCGACTTCGACATGGGGACAGAAGCTCGTACCGATATCAATCTAGCTGTTCAGGCAAATGACGAGGCAACGTATACACAATGGGGAATTACTCGACGGAGCATACTGACCGGCCTTCGGTCTATTCATTTCCCACGCAGCTTCCCCATCGACATTATGCATTGTATTCTTCTGAACATTGTACCGTCTCTTTTTCGACTATGGGTAGGTAAGGCTAACGTCATTGATGAGGACACTACTCCTGCATATCGACTGTCAACCAAAACCCTTGAAAGCATTGGGGCGGAGTTGGAAGACGCTGCATCGAGCATACCTACTTCACTCGGGCATGCTCCTCGACGTATTGAACGACACTACAATGGATTCAAGGCTGCAGAATGGAAGGCCTGGTTGACGCTCTACGGAATACCTTGTCTTGTAAATCGACTTCCGGATGCACACCTACACAACTTCACTGTTTTAAGCCAGATTTTCATCCTTGCAACCAAACATCATCTGTCCAAGCAGGATGTAGACAGAATAGGAGAGCTCTCAACATCCTTCCTGCAATCATACGAGACCCTATACTACAGGGGAATACCAAGTCGACTTCGACTTTGTACTGTGAACTTTCATTACCTCGTACATCTTAGACAGCACATTATGGATGCTGGTCCAGCTTGTTACTGGTGGCAATTTCCTATGGAAAGGTACTGCGGCGTAATTGCGCCAATGGCACGATCAAAGTCTCGCTTGAGCCAGAGCCTGATGAACTCGCTCATTGTCATGGAGCACCTGAACCATTCCAACTTCATCATTCCCGCACACGTACCGGAGAAGGATGCCCTACCATTACCGTACCTGTCCACTCCTATTTCGAGACCGACACATGAGCGTTCAAGGATAAATCACTCAAAATGGATGTCAGATATACAGGGAAATTACAGAAACCCTGATATTGATGTTGGACCTCTCCTTATAGAATTCTTTTCGAAATGTCAGCTTACTGCATCAGTCAGCATTGGTTGCACTACGCAGACGAAACGGATCAATGGCCGGGCAAACTTTATCGTGTGCTACTACGATGAGAAGAGGAAGAGGATATGTTTTGGTAAAGTGGAAATCTATGCTCTGGTCAATGGTACCGATTCCTGGGCCCGCATTGAACAGCTGGCTCCAACACCACCGAAAATTGATTTCAGACAGCGTACATGCTCGTACCCGAAGCGAAAGGGAAAGTTCTTCTGGGCACCAATATCATACATTCGTGCTGCAGCAGGTATTATGACTCATGGCGACCGGTATTACTGCGTGACCGATTTAGATATCTACGGTCTATAATGCGTGTGTATGTATGTACACACACACTTTAAGGACATACTAATCATACATATAGCGAACTTCAAGTATTAATGTATCAAGAATGTCTTGGGTTGATACCTGCGCGGCGGATGACTTGGCCTCATTTTCGAAAACACCTAGACCTCCTAGTCCACCCACAATTACGCAATAAGCCATGAGAATCTCGCTAGCAAACACCAAAAGCTGGGTCACAATCAGAGATGCCGTACCCATCCTTTATATTCCCGTGGCGAAGTTCTGCGACCAAGCAAGACGACATTTCATACGGCGAACGGGAAACTACAGAAAAGTGGTTCGCGTCACACTTGAAATCACGAGCCTCAGCCCTCACTGGTATGCAAGTGGCCATAGTTGAATGGTCACAGAGCAATTGCAGCGACTTACCAGGTATGTTGTATAAAAAACAGCAAGAACATTAGCGAAAACTGACATGTAAAATGAGGGTATAGATAGAAGAAACAAGTGACAGAAAAGAAAGCTGGAATTGTAAGCTCAATGAGATTAAACGAAAAACTTTAGAGATATGCATGTATCTTGAGGCGATTGAAACAGGCGATTCTGGAGAGCGAAAATGAGTGTCGTGCAGCGGAGATTTTAGCAACCACAAGACTCAGATGTAGATACGTACTTAACTACCAAATCAAGCTCATCAGAAGATGAAAATCCAAACCTCAAGAAGATTAAAATCTCAACCACTAGACGAGGAAAATCCCTTTCATAGGATGATGAAAATCCCTATCATCAAACGTGGAAAATCCTGGCTGGTAGCGGGGGGCTTATGCAGCCCATTTTGGTAGCTATTTTCCCAGCCCACGGCGTTTAAAATAGTACTCTGCTACTATGGGCAGATTTAAAAAAAATCTTGCTCACTCAGCAGCTAAAATCTACTCCAACCATGACCGTAGGGGTGATGCTTGGGAAAACGTGAACCGCTCACGCCTCGATCATTGGATCAACACTAGCACAGTGCGCGCCAAGAAGGTCAAGATGTCGCCAACCAGCAAATCGTCCGAGACCTGCAACAATTTTAACAATGCAAAAGGCTGCAGGTTCCGAGGCTGTACACGACGCCACGAATGCACCAAGTGCCAGTCTCCGGCACATGGCGCTGAAAGCTGTAAGCTATAGGTACGGGCCTCTCACATTAGCCCGGAGCCTCTAGAGGCCCTTCAAGCTCCGATCATAGACCGTTACCCGCACTCTTATATGCCCCCAAGACCGAACACAGGTGTCCTCTTCCCCGTCTGCGAAGCAACATCACCACCACTAGACCCAAACCCGTCGCCGCTCCAGCCCAACGCATGGAAGACTGCCCTACAAAATTACCCCGGCACCCTGGGAACATTACTGGCGAACATCATCACACGCGGCGCTCGCGTCGGTTACACTGGCAGCGCAGTACACATTATCTCCGACAATTTATCGTCGGCGGCAACGGCTCCTCAAATAATCGAAGCCCAGCTAACGAAAGACCTCGAGCTTGGTCGTGTCGCGACACACAACGGTCAGGCCCCACTCATATCCTCGCCACTGGGCCTTGTCCCAAAATCAGATGGCGGTTGGCGACGTATTCATCACCTCTCCTTCCCCGAACTAACTTCAGTCAACGACAACATTCCCAACGCATGGGGCGAGATCAAATATACGACAATCGAGGCCATCTTCGCTCGTGTTCGTAACGCAGGCAGAGGCGCTATTATCGTTAAGAAGGACCTTAAGGACGCTTTTCGCCTTGTCCCGGTTGCATCAACCGATAGGTGGCTCCTCGGATTCCAATGGCATGGGCAGTTCTACCACGAAAACTGCCTACCCTTCGGTTTACGTACGGCGCCTTACGTATTCAACCTCTTTGCTGAGGGTCTACACTGGATACTTGAGTCCCTCCTCGGATGGAGGGGACTCGAGCACTACCTGGACGATTTCATTCTCGTACTCCCCTTAGCACAGACAACCACCCCCGACCGCATCCGGATCCTAGATCGTGATTACAATGAGATGACGGACTACCTTGGGCTGCTCCGCAACCCTAAGAAGGACGCGCACGGCCCAATTGTTGAGGTGCTCGGTATCGAAATCGACACTCTTTCAATGCAAGCCCGGCTTTCCCAACGCAAGATCACCAAAGCAACGTCACTCGTGAGCTCTGCACTTGCAGCAGGTTCACTTACACTGCTAGATACACAAAAAATTACCGGTTTTTTGTCCTTCTGCAGCAGTGTGGTTACTCTTGGTCGACTCCATTTGCGCAATCTGTGGCATTTTACTGCCTCGTTTAAGAACTGCCGTAAACGACGGCCCCTTAACTAAGCGGCGCTCTACGACCTACGCTGGTGGAACGACATGTTGCCAACATTCAATGGCATTTATCTCTTCGACGAAACATCACGCAACTCGGTCCACCTATTCACCGACGCATCATCGTACGGCGTGGGTGGATTCTGGTACCCAGCAGGCCCAGCACAAGGGGCATGGCGGTCCCACACGTGCGATATCCCTCAGTCCAGTACCTTCTCCTACAACCTGTCCCCTGAGCACCGCGCACTCCACATTAATTCCCTAGAGATTTGGGCAATCCAGCTCGCCTTCGAGAAATGGGGTGACTTCTGGCAACACTCTACGGTGATTGTGCACACGGACAACCGCACAGCACACGCAGCACTCAAGAACCAGGACACCAGGAGCGATGCACTCGAGCAACTCCGGGCTATTCTTCTTATGGCTGCTGCCGGCGACATACGCATCCATACCCGTTGGTTAAGTAGTGCCGAAAACACTCTGGCTGATGCTCTCTCGAGACGTGAAACTACCGTACTTGCTAACTTATGCCCACAGTGGAGCCTCCCTTGGCCATCGATCCACCACGCGAGTTCCGTCGCCTCGTCGGCCACCTCTACCCGGGAGACCAGTATCTGAAGCTACTTTGGTGCGGCTTGAAACCAGACACACGGAGAAGCTACTCCGCTGCGGTTCGCTCGTACGAGAGCTTCTGTCGTCTTCAACAGCTCACTCCTTGGCCAGCTTCACGTCTATCCCTAGGTACGTGGGTGGTGCAAAGAGCCTTCGGCGGCAACTTGGAAGGCCAAGGACAGGTAGCAGGTGACACCATCCAGAAATACCTCGCTGCACTCCGATCCGTGCATGTCGACCGCGGCGAACCGGTCGAGGTATTCGACGACCACCACGTCCGTCGACTGGTACAGGGCGCGCGCAACCTGTTCCCAGCACGAGCACGGGAACAGCGCCTGCCAATCACAAAAGACGTCCTCTATCGCATCCTTCAGCCGGCTGCCTGTCAGTCAGAGCATCCGGTTGACACAGCCAATCTGAATGCAGCCTTCTCAATGGCGTTCGCGGGCTTCTTGAGGATGGGTGAGTTCACGTACACCCCTGAACAACTACGCGACGAGCGTCGGCTCGCTACCGAAAAGCCCACACGCCGGTGTGTAACGCTCTCACGGTCGCTCGACCACTACCGACTGCTCCTACCGAGGAGCAAGACCGACACCTCAAACGCGGGCGTTCAGATCGTAATCGCGTAGGCCCGCGACGGATGCTGCCCAACGGAGCACTTACTCAACCTGTACCGTCAGGACCCCCAACCGGCGAACGCGCCGCTCTTTCGTCTACACGACAAGCCCTTCTCCAGGCAA
>JALRMI010000603.1:0-13458 GCA_026120165.1 Leptosphaerulina australis
GGTGTAGCCAGCAGCTCTGTTTGCCCTTAACAAAGTAATGTAGTCTCTACAGTGTCAGCACGCTTATATAGCGCTCGGTAGCACTTAAAATTCCAGATTGTTTATTTATTTATTTATTTAGAAAGCCAACATTTCGACCGTTTGACACGCAGACTACGCATCCATGCGTGGGGAAGATAACCCAAGCCAAATTGACAGCAGTAGAACCTTTAAAGTAAAATCAGCAATATTAATCGTTTTAGGCCGTGGTGCACTGGCTGTACGAATGCCATAGATTTCTGAGTGTATGCTGGAAGCCTGGGTCTTTTATCCACCAGGATGCCTAGAGACTACAACCGTTGAACAGGAATAGATCTTTCAAACTCCTCCAGTGGTTCTCGAAGTAGAAACCGAGGACAGCCTTAGGGATTGGCACCATGTGCTGATATCTGTGGCATGCAGTACATCTAGCAACGGACAGATTCTCGATGCTAAGACTCTGAGCCATGTCGAGCTACCACTAACAAAAGGCAATCTCTCCGACCCTCTTCATCCGAATGCATACTCATATCGCACACTCAATCATCGTGATTAGCTTTTTTTGTGGTAACTATGCATGGTCCATCTTGAGATGCCCTGGAAGTCTGTAGAAAGCAGTTTACGAATTTCTATACACATGCACAAGCATCACCAAAGGGAATGTAAGCTGATTGATTCTCAGTGCTATCCATACATTCAGATCGCGGTATAAACGGTGAGCTGAAGCAAACTCGGCGTGAATTTGTAGTATTGTACATGTGCCATTCAGACGTTTTAAAGCGAAGCTATAGCTGGCCAAAGGGTGCAGCGTCCCTGTACAGATATTTATCCTGTTCCTCCTTTGTAGGTGGATCTGATGATCTCATTGGTGGTGCATTGCGTTGGACCGATTGTGTCGGTCGAGTTGTGTAAAAAAAGGGTGTGGGTGTTAGAGGTTGTTGGTGCGGTGGATATGTGTGGCCGTACATTAATGGAATGGAAGTTGTGATGCATTGCACTGGATTCTGCGGGTCCAGAGCTGCCTGTCCAAAGTTCCATTGATTTTGGCTATAATGCGGGCTGGGATATGTGGGCCAAGAGTGTGTCCCAGAGGACTCGTAGTGACCCGCGGTTATTGGAACATTTGTATTGTTAAGCCCTGCCCAGGCAAACGATGATTCTTCACCACTTGTATGTGGCATCTCTGTTTGCATATATACAGCTGTTGCAGTATTGTGCATGAGTTGTATCGGTGTGAGATTAAGTGCCGAGTCGATCTCCATTTGCAGTGGCGTACCTGGATCGGAGGGTGAGCTGCCAAAATTGTCATCATAGGGTACAACGCCCGAGGCAGTCCGACGTGCAAGTACAGAGTAGCGATTTTTGATGCAGTTCTTCGACCGGTGTGGAAGATACTGATGTTGTATATCCTTCCAATGCCGACCAAGTCGCTCGACAGCTTGAAGTAGCGCCATGTCTTCATCCTTTCGCCACTCACTGCGGTCAAGACAAGGATCAAGCGACTGTTGCCAGCGCTTCGCGCATTGATCAGCACTTCGTGAGGAAACGCAAGCAGCAACCTTTGTCCACTGCGATCCGTAACGATGTACCCCACTGGTAAGAAGCCGGTCCTCTGACCTTGACCATTGACCTTTCTTCAGGCCTTCAGCAACTGAGTTGTACCATCTCTTACGACAGTCCTTGTTCGTCCTCCCTGGGAGTGCCAGGGCAATCTGGCACCAGTCACCTCCTCCGCCTTCTGCTTGTTGCGCCTCGACGTGTTCACGAAGGATCTGGTCTTCGGTCGATGTCCACCTTCGAGGCTGTCGCTCTGGGTATGCCATATTGCTTGCCCTCATTGGAACATAAACGATGTTTGGAACAATCGACAAGATACCCTGTGTGCAGCGAAAGAGGGACCAGCGTCAGAAGGGGTTCTGTGATCTTATGGATAAAGGAACGCGGATTCAGAAGAGGAAATGTTATTCGCTCTGAGGACAGTGGCAGAGCTACACAGAGTGATGGACTATTAATACAGCGGGGAAAGATTGGAAATTCCAAAATGTGGTTCAGACGTCCTAGATGATGACACTGCACTTCATCCGTTCAGGAGGCTTGTTCAGCCCGCCGGTGAAGCGTCACTCACTTCGTGGAATAGTCGATCACCAATGCACACCATTGTATCATCGTTATCTTAGACGTGACTGGGAGAATGTATGATTGATCATTGGATGATTTGAGTAGAGTGTTGCAACGTGCGTATGCAGTCTAAATCTGGTACCTTTGAAGGACCGAGCGACCGACTCAGACGTCGCACCGAGAAGCTCACAAATGACCTGCTATTGAGCCCTAACGCATACATTAAGCATTGACCGGTGCGGCTCGATGCAAGGCTGGGGGCGGTATGTCCGTCGGGCATTGTCAGCTTATCGTGCCACAGCGACGATCGAAAACATGGAGCTGGCGAGATGCTCGAGGTACCATTGTTTCGCCAATACCAGCCTTGAGGATGAGTATGTTTGCCAGTAGGGCTTAGAGTTCGTGGCGTACAAGAAAGGTCGGTGTAGACGAAGATTGTACGACTCGAGAAGAGCCGCGCACGTAAGCTGTGACACAAGTGTGCAAAGTAAGCGAACGGATGCAACGATTCCGTATGGAAACAAAGGGCATGCAATTGTGCTTTGTGCGTAGTGCGAAAGGGAAAAGAGATCTGAGAAAACGAGAAAATGAGACAATGAGAAAACCAGGAAATAAGAAAAAAAGGAAAGTAAGGAAGTAAGAAAGTCGTAAGCACGCCAAGCGGATTATGTTCCAGGGAAACAGCTCGTGGGTGGTCGTGAAAGAGGATGCTCCTGGAGACCAGCACTATAAATATTTATTCTGCTATCGCACTCGATGCCCCCAATGACCACATAATCTCTACTATCGCAGGAGGGTTGTGCGATTCATTTGATCCATGATTTGTACTGATAAAGGTGGTTGGCCCATTGTAGATAGCTTTGTACATGTGACATCTAGCTGCGAACAGCGGAGGTAAGATCTGCCGAGGTGGTGAACATAGCGGTGACAGTTGTGTCACCCTGTCTCGCACGCTAGATCTAGGTCCCTCCATGCTTTGAGTCCAGGGTCCGCTAAGTGCTGCAATTTGAGGGAAGCGTGGATGTGATCACAAGCTTCGCTTTCGTAAGGCGGGGAAACGGGGTGCGATGCATGTGTGTAACGATGCTTTGCGTTGAATGTAGTGGTCTCTTTGGCTTTACCAAGCAGACCATCGAGACATAGCTCGATGTGGAGCCGGGAGTAGTCCGTATTGTGTGTGTTTGTGTGTGTGTGCCTCGGCTTCAAGACTTGCCCATCAGCCTCTGTGCCTTCTCTAGCAGAACCTTGCTCTCACGCCCTAGCTTCCTTTGCCCATTGGGGCCTCCTCTGGCCTTGGCCATTGCTTTTCTGAAGCGCTCACGCTCTGCAATCTTCCTGGTACGCTCTCTTTCTGCCTGTTCCCTCGCCTTCTGGCGTGCCTCTGCTTCCTCCTTCTTCTTGCGCGCAATCTCAGCCTCTTTCTGGAAGGGCTGCGGTCGTGGCCGCCGTTGTCGTCGATCAAACGACGATGCCACCGGCTCCTTCTCGGGCTCCTCTAGCATCTTCACGCGATCCGGATGGGGCTCGAGAGTAGGTTCTGGTACAGGTTCGGCAGGCTCGCTCTTCTCGGCAGCAGCCTCAGCCTCACGATCGTACACAGATTTGCGCGGTGCATTCTCTGACTCCTCCTCCCGTGCCTTGATCTTGGCATACTGCTTCTTGAGCTTTGCCTTGTAGATAATGTCCTCCTTGATCTTTTTCACTGCAGGATATTAGCATGACCCAAAGCAAACTAACCATGTCAAGAGAAAGATACCTTTGCGCTTGTGAGTCCCATCAGGCAAATTTGCCGGGCCAATCTGAAACCCTTTCTTCTGCTTCTTCACAGGTTTGGCTGAGTCGCCATCAAATGCTCGTTTCTCTGCCATATCTGCAAACTTTGGTGTCTTGTTATTTTCTTGCATGCGTCCATGCACTGGCAAGGAAATAATGAGCGGAATTCTTTCAGCCTTGGCACCCACTTATCGATAAGGAACCTAGAACAACCACTTACAGCACCCGCCACGCCGCAGCGGAGACGACACGGCGGCTTGGTACACTATGAAGACTAAGCGGGCGCTTTCTTCAACACGGGAGCTCTATAGTGAGGAGCAAAGATCATTTCTCGTCGTGTGACCTTCCCGCAGCGCCAGACCACTACCCGAAACTGGTCTGGTAGCTTGTCTCCTCTTTATCAGTCTCTGATAAGAACTTCATCGACAAGCAGCCGAGCTTGTCTTTGTCGAACCTCACAGCACGTCATCCTTTAAGACCCTGTCGCCTTCACCTCCGCACTGCACCGGAAGCTCCACAGCGTTTCGTCTCGAAGTTTGAGCGGCGTGTGCACGGTGATGTGGCCACTGGAGCCAGCGCATCCTTAGAATTGATCTGGGTTTTCCATCTTGTGTCATTCGCCGAGCCAGCAGGTGCTCCAACCGCTTGATCCTGCCTGCCTGCCATCTCAGTGCTCCACGTTTGTCATGCTTGTCACACCTTCACTACCTCACCACCACGGTTGAAGTCTTCTCGAATATTGTACCTATGTTGTCTCCAGCGATAGTTTGTTTCAAATATGCCGATATTTCATGATCCTCACGAGAGTCCGCCCTGGCGGACTGTATCACGCCGGATGTCGTCAGACGAAGCTAGAAGAGGAGGAGAACTCAAGCTTGACCGTGATGTGTCACCTCTGAGCGGCTTGCATTTGGACGATGCCACAAGCTCGGGCATGATACACGAGCCAGCTAGCCATGAGTCCAGACCTACTTCGCAAGACCGAAATCAGCTGATTGAGAGGATCAAGAGGGTAAAGAGCCCTCTGTGGCAGCTTCGTCAGGACGTGAGTAGTTAGCTTTTTTTAGCGGATTTCTCTGTGGCAGCTGTAAACCAGAGCTTCAGTTTGGAGCCTTTATGCTGATTGTGTACATCAGAATGGTATCCACGACCGCAGTCGACACTCTTCACGACCCTCCTCTCGAGATCGCCCAAAGACGCCCCCCGCCTCTTCCACAGAGGCTCCAGTACCATGCACAGCAGCCTCTGAGCAGCCTCTTGATCATGCATCGGCTGGTTTGGAAATCGCGCGCCCTCGCTCCGCTCTACATTCGGGAGACTTTCGTGAGAGGGAGGCAGGCGCAGAAAGTGGCAATGCATCTTCTTCTGCCTTCCTATCAACATCGCCTGTTGTTCCTTGGAATCGCTCGTTTCCAGCGGCGGCACTTCCATCCCAAGGTACTGCTAGTTATTCTTTCAGTAATGCACTCAGCTACGACTCTCTTCCAATCTCGCGCGCCCGAGCAATCCCGCAGTCTCCATCGACCTCGTTTGCGTTCATGCCACCCACTAGTCCACTAGTGCAGCAGTTAAACAATACCGACCTTGACTTTCCCTCTCGACCAAGCTCTAGACGAGGCTCGACAAGCCCTGATCGTAGCAATCGACGACATACCTTCTCACCTGACCTGTTCCAACAACAACAAGAACAACAACAACACCGCCAGACAACACAGCTGGCGAGGTCTGCAACTGGCACCCCTGCAGTGCGACATCTGAGACGTGGCGGAACCATGCCTTACCAGGCACATCAGCCTCGGCGTTCTGTGACTTCTTTTAGCCAATTTGAACCGCACTCTAGTCCACATACGCCATTCGCCGCTCGACGGCCCTCGATCACATCAGATGTCTCACCTTTGCATCATGCGCCAATGGTCGGTTCGTACGAGGAGTCGATACTCCGTGGTCGCATGTCGACCACGCCATCGCGACCATTGAATTTCGTTGCCAAGATTGGGGTGCTCGGAAGAGGGCAGTGCAAATCGAGCCTGAAATGTCCACCACACGTAACAGTGCCCTTCCCCGCAGTCTTCTACAGCTACAACACAGGTAATGGTAGAATCTCTGACAATGAGCCCAGTCCCTATGTTGGTTTGATAGACTTGGAGCATTCACTGCCTCCACCGGTAGAGAGTAACGGATCTAGCAAGCGCAGGCGAAGGCATGCCGCTTCAGTGTCAGAACAAGAAAACCTCGACTCTCGAATACAGTTTGCTGATGACCACACTAGCGAGAATGTAATGGCAGAGTCGCGGCGTAAGGAGAAGAAGAAAAGGAGATCGGCATCACCTAGTGCACCACCTGGCGGCTGCTACCGTATCCCTGCCGAGGGGCAGCTACAGATCGTGCTTAAAAATCCGAACAGAACCGCAGTGAAACTGTTTCTTGTGCCGTACGACGTTTCAGACATGGAGCCTGGCCAGAAGACGTTTGTTCGGCAGCGTAGCTATTCTGCTGGACCTATAATAGACATGCCTTTGTCCTCGCGCAAGAACTTCGGGACCGATCGACCTGAGGCTGCGCTGAGCAACTCAGACGACCCGAGAGATCGACCAATTTTGCGGTACTTGGTGCACCTGCACATATGCTGTGTTTCAAAAGGACGCTACTACTTGTATAAAAGCATTCGAGTCGTCTTTGCCAATCGTGTGCCGGACGGCAAGGAGAAACTGCGTAACGAGATACAGCAGCCAGAGCCAAAGTATAGCACCTACAAGCCTTCGCGCGAGCCGACAGCTGTGGCAACTGCACCGTCACTCAGTGCGCTCTACACCACCGAGAAAGCACACCAACATCAAAGCGCAGCCTGGCCACTCTCCCACTCTCAGCGGATGTATGATCAAGTGGATGGTCTCTCTCAAAACTCTCAATTGCCTCCGCCTGCTGTCCAATTCACTGGAGGTCCGCTGAGCTCGTCAGCAGCTGAGAACTACAGTGCCAATATCCCGCTCTTGCAGCCTATACCTTTCAGCCTGACGCGTCTCGCTGCCATAGAATCGCGGCCGGTATCTCGGGAGCATATGGATATTGATTCAAAGAGTCCACTTAGGCCAACTCTTTCGCCACCACCACCACCAGGCGCTGGCAACCCTATCGTTCACCAAGAAGCGATTTTTGGGAAGCTCAACAAAGGCGACGTTGGATATGGAGGCAATGCGTTCTCGCCTCTTGGTAGCCCTGCTTCTCCACCCGCTGCAGGTCTCCTGGCTCAGCGACTGCGTGAGCTGGAAGTCCAGCCCGATGAAGAGACAGGTTGAGAGAGTGCATCCTCTCAACCCTTCCCGTCATGACATCTCCCCGCTACATTTTGACTCATCTCACGGCGTTTTGCGTATCGACACATAATACCCACGGCTCCCGCCTCTGTTCGCAACTTGCTTTTTTCGTTGTGATGGCGTTTTGGAGACTGGTTTGCCTAGCACAGGCACTGCAACTGATTTTCTATTGTGGTCTTATTGTACATGGGTTTGATTGCTCTCTCTGAATATGACCTGTTCTTCTAGTTTTGGTGTAACTGAATGACCCTTCCGTGATCATTCGTGGAAAATGGCAGGAGCCGTGTGGCGCATTCCTTGCATTACCAAAATCCATTGATGCGTCCACCATGGCACCCCGAAGCACCAGATGATCAGAAATTGCACACTTCAAGATCAAGACCAGCGGTGAGTGCAGAAACATCCAGTGTCCAATCCGATGCATAACTTGTGCAAACCGCTCGAACTAGAACGCGAAGCTCTCACCCGCGAATGCGGGAACTAAACCCTAGTTCGCTAGCAGCTTCCTCGTGTCAGCTACAACTTCAACCTTGAATCGCGCAATCGCTCTGGTCTTTGCCCAAACTTTTGAATTTTTTTTTCCTAAACCCCTTGAAGCCTCACTGCGCTGCTGCCACTGCGTTACACTAATCCAACATGTCCAACGAGCGTACACCCCTCCTCGGCGGAAATCCCCTTCCCTTCCTAAATTCAGACTTCATTGGCAATGGCAGCAACAGTAAACAAGACATTCATCACCAATTTTGCCTGCTGGTTGGCGTTCCACCCTCCAATGCTCCCAAGGATGCGCCAAAGCGATCGGATTTCAGGAGGACGCTCTACGGCCGCGCGATAACCAAGCGAAATGCACAAAATACAATATACCTTTTCACCGCAGCTCTGTCGAACACTCTCCTCCTTACTCAAGTTGTTCTTGGCGCTGCCCTGACAGCTCTCGGTGCTTCTGAGAGCTCACATATCCTCATCACTGTCTTTGGCGCGTTGAACACCATCATCGCTGGTCTTGTAGCATATTTAAAGAGCAGGGGGCAGCCGATGCGCGCACGCATGTTCAGAGATGATTTGGACCGTGTGGTAGACGAGATGGAGAACAGTGAAGTGATGTGGTTAGGAATCCAGCAGGGTGTGCATGGATATGATGAGATTGCTATTGATGATAGTGTAAGCGTGAGGAGTGAGGTGGCGAGACTGACGAGGCTGCTGGACAAGGCAGTAAGGAGCAATACTATAAACGACCGTAAGTACATGTTCATCTCACTCACAATGTCAACGTCGACCGTCACGTGTTGATCAAATCTAGCGGATATGTATATGAATGCAGTGGGCGAAGGCTCAAACACAACTCTCCGTGCCCGCCCGCCACAGCCACAGGTCATTTCAACATCCGAATCTTCTTCTACCGCAAATGGAAATGCGTCGACTCCTCCCAACAATACGACTCCAGCTCATGCGGCAGACCCTGACGCGAGCCCAGCCACAGCACCGCCGAAGCACAAGAACCAGTCACCCAGCTCACTCTCTGGATCTGCCGAGGAGATTGGGAAGCCAGCATCTGAATCCGCACTTGAATCCGTACCTAAATCTTCGCCTGTGCCTGAACCTGCGCTAACTGTGTCTCCTGTTGTAGCCGTGGAAAATCCATCGAAAGATGCCACCGATGCAAATCCGGCAAACGGAGGAGCAGACATTGGAGGAAAGCAAGCGAGCGAAGATGACGAAATGAACCGCGGGGGGAGCTCTTTTAGTGTGTCAGAAGATGGAGATGATGGCCTAGTGAAGAAGGGGGAGCAGAACTTGGACGGAGTGTAGCTCCTTTGGCTCAGGCTTCGCGAGATTTGTGCGTTGTGGATGCGTTAACCTTTATCGAATCCCTATTATTATCATGGAGGTTTTCAAGTGAACATTGCTGTGATCTCCTTTGGATTTGACAGAGGATCACATAAATAGAGTACGTGGCCTTGCGACTCACCGCCAAGGAAAGGTATCTCGTCTCTAACAGTGTCACCTTCACTTGTTACTACAAACACCGTTTGCAGCCTTTCTATTGACCGAGCTCCACTGATTTCATAAAGCCTTCTCTCCCGTGTTCAGGTTCGCATCGGCAGACATTCAATAGGCCCAAATCCTTTACACATCAATCGCCGCATACAAACATGAAGCTGTCCATCATTAACATCACTGCTCTTATGAGCGTTACCGCCAGTGCACACCCGACTTTTATACCCTCTACTCTCGAGCTCCGCAGCGATGGCCGTGCTGCCACTCTCTTCAAGCACCCCGGCCTCTATGATGTCAACAACGATTCCACCTTTGTCCCAGCCAGTCCCTATTGTACCGATATTTCTAACATCTTCGGCGGATTTGATGGCAAAGTCAAAAGCCTGAGCGTTGAGAAGGGGTTCAAGTGTAATTTCTATGCGTAAGTCTCCCAAATCGTAAGGCGTGGCCTAGTTCACAGGAAGGTTGGAAAACAATGGCCAGGAAATACTACTATAGGAGACACTGGTATGGATCATGATGTGCTAATGAGATGTTAGTGAGACTGGCTGCAACATCAATGACTTCACGGCTGAGGGGGCTGTGTTGGAGGTTGGATCTTATGACATAAAGGAAGTCAGGAAGCAGTTGGGCAGTTGGGAGGGGAAGATTGCAAGTTTGTTCTGTCAGTATCTCTAGATGGGCTTGAGAGCTGCGGCAAGGTTTGTGGGCAACAGAATGGTTGAAGGGCCGTGAGAGGCCAGGGAGGTGTAATCTACAGCTTTTTCGTAGAATTAACAAATAAACATCCGTAACCAAGACAATAAGCTGCATCCAAGAGATTCAGTCAAAAAACTTATCTAGTAGAGATGATGAACACTGTCTGTGGTGAGACAGCACAGAGTTTTCACCTCAACACCACGACATGCATCACAACAGGAGTCTTTTTACTTCTGTTGTTTGAACACACGGGCACCGCCATGCTCAATTTGAAAAATACTTCTGCTCACCCAGAGGCACTACCGATTCGCCAAAGCACTGGCTCTTCACCACAACACAACGACGGGAACTGCACGCCAAACATACCGACCGTCAGTCTCTGAGACTTGACAACAACTCAATTCCAGGCAGCCAGCAAAGCCTTGTGATACAGAACTTTTGGAGGAAAGGATAGAGGACTGGGCTGGCACTTTCTTCATATCACACTTGCCTCTGCCTTTTGCTTTGCTTGCTCTGCTTGCACTGCATCGGCCCTTGGGTCTCAACCCACACCATATCTTGTACTAGTATAGAAACCACCCTCATTTGACATCACCCCGCTTATTACCAGAGATGCATTTTACGTTTCTCGTCTTTATATAGTCTATGACTCAGATAGGACGTTAAATGTAAATCCAATCCAATCCAATCCAATTCAACACAACACGATTTCCTTAACTTTTCATATTTGTGACATCCGCATCCAATCGTGAGAAAATTTACCATACCGTGGAGGAAATATGGTTTAGTGCGGGATAGAGGAAGGAATGTTTGGGAAGAAGTAACAATTAGTGACTTGGTAAGCGCGAGGCTCTCTAGAAACAAGACTAAAGGGGAAAACTCGACAAGGTTTTTTATAATGAATCTATCAATGAGCTTGAAAACAACTTCTTCCCTCCTCCGGATCGGTTGTCTTCGAATGGTTGTACCACCAGAAGAGACTTTGTTTCACCGCATACTATATTTTACTACCCATGTATATTTTCATAGCGTTCTAGCTCTGTGATTGCTCTTATTTTCAATATGTACCCTTGAAATTGGATAGTTCTTTACACTTTTCAAACGCCCCTTTTTCCTCATCAATATCATGTCCTTCAAGAACCTCAGGCTCTAGTTCTCGGTACGTAGGTGGCGAAAAAGCCTTCCGTCATTCGAAGAACCAAGCCAATATCATGGCGGTGGTAAATGCCCCAATGATCAAGCTAGTGTAATTCATTGTCATAACTGAAACCGGATGGATTTGCGGGATCTGCGCGCAAGAACAATCAGTGTGCTGGCTTTTATAAAAATCACAAGAGCACTTACCAACGCCACAATGACAACTAGAACTGAGTAAAGTACTGAGATGATGTAGATTGCCTTTTTACAGAATCCGAAATTCCAACTGTTGCTTTCCGGAAGCGTGGATCCTCCTGTAAGCAACATGATCAAAGCAGGACAGCCGAAACTGATAATCATGCAGACAGCTTGCGAACCAATTATAGCATTGAAGGCGGCATTGGAGAATAAGTAGATAAGACCAACAAAAGCGACAACTAACGATGGAATATGGATGGACCAGACAGGAAACTGTGTACGAGGTGACAGCTCCGTGAGCTTATGATTCCGCCGTCTCGGGCGAAAGCATAACCCTGTCGACTCATGGTTACGGCAGAACCCAGCGCAGAAGTCACATTGTTGATGATCATTGTTGATGATCAAAATGATGCAGAAGGCTATTGCCGCTGCATCACTCCCAGTAGCGTGTCGAATAAGCTCAAGAATCGGCACTCTTGTTGCCGTAGTATCGACTGTCTCTAGGTCCGTGATAGAGAAGCCCAGTGCAAGAATCCATACAACACCTACAACAGCCTGCGAAAGAACAACAATGACTAATACCCGAGGGATGATTTGATTTTCATTTGATTTGATTTTCATTTGATTTGATTTTCATTTGATTTGATTTTCATTTAACGTCTATGGGAGTCTAAGACTATATAAGACGAGATGATTAACTCATCTGGTAAGAATCTGTTGTTTCTAGTGGTGTAATTCAATGAGGGTACAAGAGATGTTGTGGGTTGGTTCCTGGAGCCGATGACCCGAGGGATGACTTTCTTTGGTCTTGTACTTCTTTGGCCAGATGTGTTGGGCAATCGAGACCTATGAGCGTGGAGAAGCTGTTGAAGAGGCCAAGCAGAATTGCAAAACCTGTAGATGAGTAGCTAAGACACGGTCAGCCCCTGCATTGAAGACTGTTAGACTTCTGAGTGCTTCGATTTCCCACTCACCCAGTGCTGTTGTTTGTTTTGACAAACACCTCATGAGCTGAGGCTTTTGGTGCTTTCACGAAAAGGGCGATTGTGAAGGCAACAAAGCCGGAAACAGTAGCCCGGCATCATATTATTTCTAGCGTTGGAATCCCCTTGAGATCGAAAATATTGATGAGCCAACAGATTACAACCAGTGCCAAGTAGAGGAGGAAAAGTTGCCACCTCGTGGTAACGTCGAAATCAGGGTTGCAGAGGTTTACTAGCGCGAGTGTCAAAGTAGACACGATGGCACAACAAGCCGCATGTTTGAGGACCCAGCCACAGTAGTTGAGCAATTCTAGAGGGCATGCACATTGACGTCGATATTTCTCCGGTATCAGAAAGGTTGCGAAGTGATAAGCACCACCTAGATGAGTAATTAGTTGTAATCGAAAAGGCTTTTGGGACCGTTCAGAAGCATTGGAAAGCGGCCATACCAGCAGTAGCGAAGCCTTAGAAACGGTGGAGTAACAACATAACGCATTGGTTGTTGAAAATGTCACTTGTGTGGCTATCAATCTCTACACAAGTCTCTTTCCTAGCTAACTGGTATAGTAGTAACCTACAGAGGTTGTATTTTCCGTTTTAGCAACATGCCGTAACATTTCAGGAACGCAGATTACCTAATTGTTAATTACCTCTGCAGGTTCCTTATCCGATTGTTCCAATTACTGCCAGCGCTCCCATCGTAACGCACTATGACTCGTTCGATCGATGGTACGCTTCGTTCGACGGCGAACAAAACCTATCATGAGTCGCGATCGAAACGTAAGCGTACAGCAGCTGGTGATCGATCGAATCATGGTCGCGAAGCAATCGTAGTTCGGATAGGGTGTCATAGGGTTGATATTATATGAATATAGAACCAAATTAGACTCAATTCTCGGATAGGTTATTGCAGAAATTCATAGCTAAACTGGCCTCAACTGAGCAAGCCAAAGACAAAAAATGATCCTCAACCCTCGCTACGATGGATCGTTTCTTACGACTCCAGGCCTCATCTCGTACCGTCGCAGGCAGAATCTTCGTCATCGCAGTCTTAGTCCCAATCCCAGTCGTTGAGTAGCATCATTGAGCCGCTGCTGCTCGACAGGCCTGCTGACAACAATCTGACCCCATCCCATCAACATCCTACCGACAGCGTTCATGTGGTGCGCGGTGTGCCGTTTGAGGTTGCTTTTCGATGCAGCACGTCCAAAAGGCCGTAA
>JALRMI010000604.1:0-13410 GCA_026120165.1 Leptosphaerulina australis
CTTTTCGTCAATAATTTTGTGGGGTTGGCGCGTAAATTCGCATAGCACACGCGTTATTAACGTTTTCAGCATGGTAAAAAGTAATAAAAAGGTAATTATACCTCCGCCCCCCCCCCCCCCCCCCTCTCCAGCGTCCTTTCCTCATCTCCTGCTAACACACATGCAGAACTTTGGCTCGAAAACTACTGCAAGGCTAACCCTAACCGCTCCATGTATGCCTTCTGCAGTATGCCCAAGCATCCTGGCTACTTTTGGATCTGCTTCCAGATGGGTCACAACAAACCCAAGGGTGCATGGGTAATCAAGGTGGTCCCTAATGCGTTTGAGCTACACAAGAATGCATACCCGGATATGGTTGCCCTGAAGAACGGTTTCAAGCTGCTGATTCAGAGCGGTGCGGCGGCAAGACCCCAGGGTGGTGCTGTGCCTAGGCGGTAGAATCGAAGTGATTGTGGTCATGTGTAAAGCATTGACTTCAAGTCGCATTTGTAATTATATTTCATCATAGTTTCTGCGTGAGAGGATCAGAGCGCGGCTGGATCGTATAAGGTGTAGAAAGATACTCACACATTGGGATTTGGCGTATTTATTCAGCCCGGGCACTTTTACTGCGCTTCAAAAGTGGCATAGTCTAGCATGCATATACCAATGCAGCAAAAATTCTGTTGCACGCATTCAGGTCAATACTTGTACCCAGAGTTGGCAACAAACAAATCAAACAAATCAAATTCGCTTGATTTGGTTTAGTAGTTACATTTATAGGTTTAGTGCTTACCTGTTTCAGCGAATTTGATTTGTTTGATTTGTTTGTTGCCAACTCTGCTTGTACCGGAGAGGGACTAAGTTTCAACTCCATCCGTCTACCCATCCATCAGGCATGAGGTTTACATGTAAAGATAAGAGTCGTCTCGGGACTTTGAAGATATGTTTACATCATTTTCGAATCATCCACGCAAGTCATGATGGGCATGAGCCAGCAGCTCTGTTTGCCTTTAACAAAGTAATGTAGTCTTTACAGTGTCAGCGCGCTTATATAGCGCTCGGTAGCACTTAAAATTCCAGATTATTTATTTATTTATGATAAGCATGAGTCAGGCAACCATTGCCACATATTCTTTCTAGCGGGCACTGGATACCTTGGCAGATGTTGTTTTCAAAAACCTGGTAGTATTCTAGAGGGGATCTTCTTGAAAGACTATTCGGTATCTGTATGCTTTTCACATCATATGTGCTAGAAGACAACAAGTACAAAATGGTCATAGCTGTATATGTCGTTGATACGAGTAGAGCTGGGATACCACAAACGCTACTTATCCAGAGCCTATCAGATGAGACCTGACCGATCTTCACAGGTTGGGACTGAAGGTGTGAACTGTGTGACTAAACAACCGGACTTGTCGTATAGTTTCGTAGCTACTGTGATTCCCAGGACTCTCAAGCGAACCGGTAAGCAAAGTAACGTTGTATTCCAGGGAAAATATGCGTTATCTCAAAGTTTGCTTTACTATTGAGGGGCTCCATAAATTTCTGATGCATGCTACTGACACTTTGTTTATTTGTTACTTTCTTTAAAGTGATATCTTGCGACACAAAGAGCAGACACTGGTTCAAAGTTGGCCAGTTTCCTTACAAGTGCGAAATCAAGCCTGCTGCATTGTACCTGTTCATCGTAATTCTCGGCAAAACGAGCTTTCCTGATGTCAAAGTCCGGATCATGACACCACAACCATGCCAGCTTCAGTTGACTATGTCGCCTTCTTCCTCTCTCAAGGTCACTCACTGATCATCTCGAAATCCCCCGTGATCCCGCAATGGCTGCTGACTCACTCCTCCCTCTCTTTTTGGCTTCTTCACGTTTATCCTCCGCTATTCTAAACACCAAATCCAACCCTCTCAAATTCCCTCACTTCCATATAGTCATCCAACAGCACCTTGTCCATACGGCTTCACCCAGACCGCTCTGTCGTTAGAGCAGAAACATGGTAACCCCATGCATGATCCTTTTCCCTATAACCTCCACCGCCAATCGAACGACACACATTCCACAGTCTATTGTGCGTGTACGAGGTACTGCCAAAAGGCTGAATGGCTTTGAGACCGCCGGCAAGGAGGGTACATGCTATGCTAGGTGCGCAGAGGCATGCTGTTGCCTTGGACAGTTGGGAAGGCCGAGTTGATGGATCAATGGTGAGGGGATCGATGTTTACGTTGCAGAGATGTAAGCGTTTCTCTGCTTTGGAGGTAAGGAGGGAAAGATGCGAGATCGACGAAAAGTCCATCACTGTTAAGTTTACGAAAGGGACGCGAAAGACTAATACAATCTGCAAGTTAGTGTCAATAGATGTCGTTATGTCATAGCTTGTTGATAGCCGGAACGAACTGTCTTTTATCTGATGTTGAAGTAAGGACATATCTAGGGTAAGGAAGTGATCAATGTGAGATTTGGGTGTCATTTCTTGCAGGAATGATTACAACAATGATGCCTAGAGATGAGGAGCTGATGATGGTGTGGAGGGTTTGAGTGATGGGTAATGTTATTTCGTTGCCAAAGGGATGAACATGTAGGCATTTGATGATATGAGGCTGATGGCTTTGGCGTCGAGAGATGATGTTGAGGTAGGTATTAGGATTTGCCTGGATGATGATGTCTAAGTGCCATCTCGTGCAAAGAAAATTGATTCCTGCGGCTTCTAATTTTAGAGCTCCTTCTCCAGTTGTTGAACTGGTCCAGACTTCAGCGTAGGCATGAGTGCTTGCAGTATTAGCGTTCGCTTTGAGGTCGATATATCGCTGGTCAGTCACATATTGGAGGAAAAAGGAGAATAAGTGTATCAGTATTCTGAACAGTTTGGTAAGACAGAGTAAGTATACTGCGAAAAAAAAAGTAGTTGATCGGTTACCTCAACATACACTGCAGCGTGGTATTGCCATAGTTGTTACCTACAAGCGTTTGGGGTGCGGAGAGCGAAAGGCTTACAGCAAAGGAACGGGTGACTTTCGTTTATACTATACAATACTAAGATGTAGGCATCAAGCTAAAGTAACAAGCACATGAAGAGTCTGCAAACCTTTTGCTAGCGGAAAGTCAGATGGACGTTGTGAAGATGGAACAGCGACAATCAATGCACGTGACGGCGCACTAGCGCGGTTGACCAATGACAACAATTCGCGAACCGTGTTATGGAAGTCGCGACTCAAGAAGCTACGACATCGAATGCATTCACGACCATAACGCCTGCCTCCACCACCATCACTTTCGCCCTCTCGATTGTCATTCTCTTTTCGCCGACCTTCCACGTCAGGTTTTCCCCACGGCCCCCGCAATGGGCTCACGACTTCACAATGCGCCTATCGTTATCGACAACGGCAGTGGCACAATAAGAGCAGGATTCGCGGGCGAAGATGTGCCCAAATGCTTCTTCCCTTCATATGTTGGGCGGCCAAAGCATGTACGGACAATGGCAGGTGCACTGGAGGGTGATCTATTTATTGGACCTCAAGCACAGCAATATAGGGGACTTTTCAAGATCAATTACCCTTTGGAGCACGGCATTGTCACAGATTGGGATGACATGGAACGAATATGGCAGTATGTTTACAATGAGGGGTTGAAGACGGTCAGCGAAGATGTAAGTGGGCTCTGCACGGAGAGAACTTAGAAGAAACATGGTGGGGTGCGTGCCAGAGGCTGACTTTCAACTGCTCTGCAGCACCCAGTACTTCTCACAGAACCTCCGCTAAACCCTCGAGAAAACCGCGACGTGGCAGCCCAGATTCTATTCGAAACATTCAACGTCCCCGCGTTATACAGTTCCGTCCAAGCTGTCCTTTCGCTCTACGCCTCAGGAAAAACAACGGGATTAGTCTTAGACTCCGGAGACGGTGTGTCCCATGCGGTACCAGTCTTTCAAGGATTCGCGATACCCAACAGCATCAGAAGGATAGACGTTGCAGGGCGAGACGTGACAGAGCACCTGCAGCAGCTGCTTCGAAAAGGTGGAAGAATATTTCACACAAGCGCGGAGAAAGAGACAGTTAAAGCAATCAAGGAGACGACAGGCTACGTGGCGCTCGATCCAGTCAAGGAAGAGAAGGAGTGGTCTGGCAACAGGTCAGATGGCAAGAGTATCGACTACACACTCCCCGACGGGCAGAAGCTGAAGGTGAGCTGAGGATGGTGTACTACGATTGATTGCAGGCTGATCGACCCTAGGTTGGCGCAGAGCGCTTTCGTGCACCCGAGATCCTCTTCAATCCTGAGATCATTGGTCTTGAGTACCCTGGCGTGCATCAGATCGTCGTTGAGGCAATTCACAGGACAGACATGGATCTGCGGAAGGCGCTATACGGCAATATTGTGCTCTCTGGCGGTTCCACATTGACAAAGGGATTCGGTAATAGGTTACTCCACGAAGTGCAAAGACTAGCGGTGAAGGACATGAGGATCAAAATTCTCGCACCGCCAGAGCGTATCTACACCACGTGGACTGGCGGTAGCATTCTAGCTGGTCTGAGTACCTTCAAGAAGGTAGGTTCCTGGTTTTCACGCAGGGGGTACGAACTTAGACTGACACGTGCTGCAGATGTGGGTAGAAAAGGATGAGTGGCAGGAAAACCCAGACATTATCCATACCAAATTCGCCTAGGCGACGCGTTATGACCTCGGTCGCAGACAAATCGCCGTTTTGCGCATCTGCGCTTCCCCACACCGTCTACCCGCCTCCACAAAGGCTCAACCACGGTTCAAGAAGGCTGCATGACGCTTGTGCTCCGGAGTGTTAGTCATGGAAATCGGAACTGCAGAACCGATGTCCAAGGAACATCACAGGACCCTGCACGCCTGGCATTGCCCGGATCAACGTGTCAGTCTGTTCGTGGGCGGGAGTACTACCGTAGTGTTTCCCCGCATTTCTCTGAGCGAGTTTCCAATTTGGGCGTGTTTCTGTTACTTAACCCTGACATAGACATCGCATGGGTATGAGGGGTTTACAAAGAAGTGATGCATCATACATGGCGTTTTTGTGAGCGCAAAGGGATACCCATATGATTTGAAGATGGAGTCAATACAATGATACAGCATAGCCGAGCTTGCAATTTTGGGGAGGGGGAGGGGATCTGAAGTTACAATGCAACAAAGCATACGACACCTTGGTTGCTGGTCGACCAGATCGTAAACGCCAAGTATCGTGAACTCTTGTCGACTATGGTGTGACATGTTTAGCCATGTGCGACTGCGATTGCACAAAATTGCGCAATGACAGCATGCGGCGATGTAGATCTGGCCGAGACGCCTCATCTACGATTCACAAAGTAAATGAGGACAGCTGGAGGGGGCGAACTGGCGAGAGAGTATTGGCCATGTCTCGTGGCCGGTACCTGAGCGCAGACTACGCCTGATGCCGTCTGGACTTGTGTAGAGAGCCGGGGCTCACGATGATTAATGTCATGTGGGATAACCTGCCCATGCAAGGCCTACTATGTAAGTTAGAGCTGAAAAGAGGGTTGCGTATTATGGCAGCATTTGGGGGGGAGGGGGGGAACGAAGACAAGGTTGTCGTCAAGGGAACGTGTAGGGAGCATCATGAATGACGGATTGTAAGCATTGATTTCTGTGTTGCGGTCCCCTCCCCCTCTCCGGACAGGCACCACGATGCAATGACGGCGGCTACGCGGGAGGGAAAACTCTGCCGCCTCCACAATTTGCGACGGACGCTGCCTCACATCAAGCACGGGTTTTCAGGTCCATGGCGTATTGTGTTAAAATTCTGCAGTGATGGTTGAAAGTTCTAATTACCCCCGTGAAATATGCTCATTGGTTGATGTAGTGTCAGGTGCACTTCAAACATGGCGTGCCCGGGCTATTACGCTATCGAATGCAAAGCCAAGGTGGCTTCGACGCCTTTCGCTGAAGACCGATGGCGACCGTGCTGTCTTTCTTTGCGTGTGCGTGGCCCGCATGATCGAGAGACTGCCGTTAACTGCAAAGTGCTGGTTTATTTCCAAGCATGCTGGTGCTCGTGCAATGCAATTGCATTCGGATTCGTGGGTCAGAGATTTTCAACAGCCCCTTGCGTGAGCACCTGAGTTGTCACTCCTTGCTGCACTCATATAAAATAGTAGCCCCAGTGTCTGAGGAGCCCGTCTCTTGACGATCTCGAACATCATCACCCATCAGCCGCATCCATCCCAGAGTCGACTAAGAGAAAGCTCTGCAGTTGGCCCTCTGCTACTACTATTACCACTACCACTGCCACTACCACTGCCACTACCACTATTGCCGCTACCACTACCACTACAACAACAACAACAACAACAACAACAACAAAAACAACAACACTCCAGCACTCCAGCACTCCAGCACTCCAACACCCAAACACCTCAAGGCCACATCACAATAACCAACATGGTCAACTTCCACATCACCGAGCCCCACCCTTCTGCCAATTCCTACCTCTACTCTGGTCGCGGTGGCGCTGGCAATGTTACCCGTGTAAAGGCTTCTGAGATAACCGATGGCCGCACCGCCACAGGCCCAGCATCTCGCGTCAAGCTCACCCCCCCTCCCACCACAGGCTACTTTGCTTCTGGCCGTGGCGGCGCAGGAAACATGCGTACCCACAAGGAGCGCGCCATGTTTAGCTTCGATGAGGAGCTCGAGCAGCAGGAGCGTCTGCGCAGCCAGCAGGCCCCTGTCTATCACATCGGCCGTGGTGGCGCAGGAAATCTTGTCGATGAGATGAAGCCCAGGACTCAGCGCCAGAACTCTGCAAGCTCAAGCAGCTCCGTCGAGAGCGAGAAGGATGGTGTCCGCAGGAGCTTGGAGAGGTGGAGCAGCCGTCTGTCGAGGAAGGCGTCAAACTACTAAGCACCCTGCCGCCGCTTCTTTTCATTTCTCCACATCCTATTCACGGCACGTCGACATCATCTCACGGTTGAGGGCTGGTCCTGATTCCCTCCCAGCAACGACACCATCAACTTCAGCATTCAGCACGGCGTTCTTCAAATCTTGTATCCATTTCCCCGGCGAGGGCAGTAGCAAAAGTTATCATCATCATCAGCATCATTACTATTCACAACCAACGAGGAGTTCAGGCAGCTACCTCGGGTCTCAAAAAGTTCTTTGATACCCGGATAAGCCTTTCTACTTGCCTCGGAAGAGGGCCACAGCATTTGTATTTCATCACAACCAGCGGCGAAGGATATACCCCAGTGCCGGCGAGGGCTAAGGACAGAGAGTCCATTTGTAGCGTCGAAAGATCATATCAACCTTGAAGAGTTAAATACTTCAAACACTTCGAACCTCATCCTCACCCATATGTAACGTGACCTCATGTGCCTTGTGAAGCTGCCATCATCATGACGCCTTGTAAACAGTCCAGTTACCCCTGCACCAAGCAGTGAGCTTAACACGATTCTGTGACTAAGTGAAGGATGTTCCCCGACGGACTTGGTGCATAGCGTTTGTGCGCTTCCCCGGATTCCATTGACCGGATTTGCGTCTCTTGGCCGAAGATCTGGCTCATTGCTGTTTTAGCGTACTCGGCGACCTCCGAACCTGGAGGGGCGCGTTGTTACGCACAGCTGATGTAAGATGTGAAGATCCTTGTGTTCGAGAGCAAGGCTTGCAATTTTTGGGCTGAAAGGGATACAAGCCACAGGGTCTAGAGGTGTGGCCCCTAGTGAGCGATGAGGGCGTTACGGGCGTATAGGTGCACGGGGCTATTTTGCGTGCAGCTGAGCAAGCAAGTTGTCGTTGTGTCCCATTGCAAAAAAAAAAAAAAAAAGTAGAAAAAAAAAGAAAAAAAAAGAAATGTTCTGCGAATCTGATTCCGTGCAAGGGTTCGAGAGGTCGTGGGTCTTGAAGTTCTTAGCGCTCCAGAACTGGTGGCTGGAACGGTGCATGCATGTACCAGTCCCAAAGCGGTGTGGTGTGCCAAAGTCAATCGTCACTTCCAGACGTCAACTCTCTTCACCCTTCGCTCAATATCGTTCAACTTCGTGCTCCGCCAATCACACTGTTCTCTACAACGCTTGCTTCATCCCCGAGCAGTATTGCTGCTACTCTGGCGCCACTGATAGATGCCCTCTGTTAGAGTGATAACATACTTACAGAAGTAAGAGGTTGACCTTTTGCTCCGCGACACCCTCACTTGTGAGTAAAGTCGGCGTACCTATCCGCATGGGCCTGTCAACGCTTGTACGTTGCAGTTCTCCTATGACCTTCCAGCGTACGCATTAGCATGATACAGGCAACAAATGCAATCGCCTACCGACCGTGCGAGCCGTTCGTCGTTCGTCATGCTGATCTCTTATTACACTCTTCGAAGACAACGGCACTTGGAGTTGCTAAATTTACATGTCTCATGACATGTGTCTTGGTGGGCATCTCTTCGGGTGACGATTGTTTGCCATCGGTCAGAAACCAAGCCACCAAAGTCGATGTCTGAAAATAAGATCGCGCGGACAAATGTGAACGCCTAGTATCTGCTGCGTGCATACAGGGCCTAGTTGTAACAGCATTTGCAGCGTGAACTGCGTGTGTGGGCTCGGGTGTGAATTTCCGTCACCATGTCGCATGGCTGAGCGCGAGCGATGAAAATGCTGAAAAGGAGAAGAAAGTGTCAGAACAGAAAGAGTATTGAATTACACAAGTTGGAACAGACAACACCCTCACCCTGTAGTCATCAAGTCGGCCTCTGATCGTACAACCTGTTTAGCGTCTTTTTAACAGCAGCCTAGGCATAGCGGCACGCATTCACGTACATAGACGGGCGCTTCAACATGCCACGCGCCCACTGCCATCGCTGGACTTATAGGCGCTCACTTTATGTGATCCTGAAGCGTCAATTCGTAAGATGCATTTACAGATACACAGACCCAGCTGTCAGTCGTTGGGATCTGTACCCATATGGCGACTAACCAGCTAGCCAACAATGGACGTTTAAATATTGAATAATGTTGCAAATTATAAAAAAACAGTCTACAGACAATACAAATTATAAATGTTGAACGCGATAGCTCATGGAGCTTTCTCGCTGTTTCGGACACAAGGACCTCTGGCTTTTGATCGATCCACCCTCTTGAAAACCATCATGTATTACCAGATGTGTCGGAATACTGATATACTACAACCATGGGACATGGAGCTAGCACCATTTGGGACTAGCTCTGGTACCCCGCAGTACATATTCTCTCCTCCATAGACAGTAGAAAGACAAGACAAGAAGAGACCACCTACACATATACTGACGATTGATATATCGCTGAGCACCTGCGTTAAAGCCCTGCCAACAAGATGAGTCTTTACTCATCTTGTCTTATATAAGTCTTGGACCCCAGTAGACGTCAAATCAAAAACAAACAAACCTAGTCTGTGCATATCTTACTCCATGTCAAGACAAAAAAGTGGCGCCATTCCCACCTCACAGCTTTGATCGACATATAACAACTTCTCAACACTGTATAGAAGTTTCCACAGTGTTTACAGCAGAATCCCCAATCTACGATATTAGTGATCTTAACCACACAAATCCCAACAGCGGCCTTGATCAATCGCATAGCTCTGGGACTGAATTTGTTTCTTGTACTCAAAGGTTCTTAAATAAAGAGGTCTTACCAGGCCACGCAATGTGTAACAAAAGTACATCATGTGCCTAGGTAACTTCATCCTTACACTTTATCACAGCGGTATTCATGCGTACAATGGCGTAGGTTCTCGAAAGCATTCTGCATTACAGTTGCTATTACTATACCCGCCTGTAAAATGGAAAGGCACCTTGGACGCTGTTAATTGACTATGTCGGAGAATGCGAGTTCATGGTGGCGCAACGGCGTAAGCTAAGAGTAGAGTGTGAAGGTTGTATTGGTCAGAAAAGAGTAGATTGTATTGTACCGCGAATCTCCTACTTAGCAACGGCTAGCAGTGACATCAAAGTCCTCTACTAGCCTGCCAGTTGTAGATTCAGATTTTCAAGGTTGTCCTCCTTCTCTATGTTGGTCGTGACCGTATGTTCATGCGCCACGGAGTGTCGCTTTCGTGCTCCTCACGATACCTTATCCGGCCACGAAACAACAGGTCGCATCGTGCCATGTCAGATCGTACTGTGATGACAGTACGATATACAGTGATACCAACAGTTGCGGACCTTACCCTCGAGCGGACCTTACCCTCGACAATATTTTGACACCCTCACTATTCGTTTCAAAGTTCAAACTTCTACCGCATCTGAAACACTGCACTTGATCTCTACTCTTTTCGACCCCATTTTTTGCGCCGGTTTCTCTCACTAGCCTTTTCGCACAATACACATGCGACACTCCGCATAAAAGCACTAGTATTATGTTGAACTCTGTCGCCTTACCACGTGCCCAGGTCTCACGTGTGTGCAGATCACTTGGCTACTGGGATGTATATATACAGGTCGTACGCATAGCTAGTACAATCAACTCGGTTCTCATTTCCTCTGATGCCTTTCACCTCCTTCATACTCACCTTTAGATATTATGACCTCTGAAACAACGTACCTTACTCTTCCTACCACATCCAGCTTGTTCACCACCATAACTCGAGACCACCTGGTTTTTTCTCGAGCCCGGCACATGAAGACCAACCATCGCCCCACCCCAAAGCTTCTCAAGATGTGCGCGTTAAGATCATCATGTGCTTTTCTTCCTCGTCGTGCATCCATCCATATCTACGTAGGTCCAGTTAAGAAAACAGACAATCAATTAAAGAAGCAAAGCAGCCTCAATTTATCTCGAGGATTTACTGTAGTATAAGTCAAAAGCCTTTTGGTCGAAGTGAAAGTTGGCTAGCCTCACCCTTTTCGCAAGCGACGATCCCTTGCTATTCTTGCATAATTGCAAAGTACCAAGATCCACTAGCTCTAAGCAAGCTGAATGACAGTCATAAGGCAATCTTCTATGTAAAACAGGCCTAATGCAATGCAGAGATTATAGAGTCAATACATGATACAAACACACTATTTTGCTAGTCACTGATTGAGCTTGCATTTATGCTTAGCAGAATTTCCTCAAGCGTATACTAAATTACCACCTGCTCACTCTGCTTCCCACTGTTCTAGGGCCGTTGAAAAAGACTCAAGAGTAGGGTGGCCAGCTTTTAACACTTGCTGACACTGTTGTACACATTGCCTCATCAGGACTATAGCCTCTGTACTCCGACCTTGTGCTTTCCACGTAAAAGCCAGGTTAGCCACGCTGGTTAACGTGGAGGGATGGTCTGCTCCGAGCTTCGTCTTGCGAGTCTCCATCACCTGCACCTCTAGCTTCTCAGCATTCTCCCAGCGGCCCCCAGGTCTGTGTGCCAACCCTGCCATTGCCATACTAGACAAGGTATCCTCATGTTCTTGTCCTAACGCCTTTTCCCGCGCTTTCATAGACTTCATGGACAGTAGCGCAGCGTCAGTAATACTGCCCACCTCCACTGCATACCATGCCGCACGATAGAGCAGGGATGCCCATTCCGCTAGCGACGACTCCTCTTCTGGCGGCTGCCCTACTGCCGACCTGGCATGTGCAAAAAGTGCCTGACATGCTGCCCAGTTCTTGTACTCTCCAGTTGGAAACGCTGCACAAAGATTACTGATAAACTCCTGTTTCCATTGCTCGAGCTTGCTGTTCGCCTTGAGCCATATGCGGTGCTCCTATGTCATCTTCAAACTCTTCGTCTCCCCTGCTAGACTGTGATGTATTGTCTTCTCCATCGCTCTCCAAGACGTCAGGCTTGGGCTCGTTGTGACTTCTCCGGGTGCCTGTCTGCGAGGCTCGTCTCTGAAGCAGGGCCTCTGGAATCCCCTGGCGGTCAAAGAGGCTCATCAACGAGAGGAGGTCAGCTGCAGATGGCCTTATTTGCTGTATATACCCAAACGAGATTTGCCAGGTAACGACGATCGAGTTCTTGGCTTCCCAGTCTCGCCGGAGCTGGCTGTTATCGTGGGCAAGCAGGCTTGATCGCTTGCGCTCGCTCTTCTTAAACTCCTCCAGGTACTTCGCTACCGAGCATCGGGGCGCTCTTTGCGATATGTACGCTGCAGGTTGCACGATAGCGAGTGGCATATACTCAAGCGCGGCCGCAAGCTTAGGAACATCGCTGCTATCTCCCTGCGATTCCAACTTCTTCTTGAACAGCACTTGGGCCTGTGACTCGTCCATGGGCTCTACACTAACTATGTCGCGCTGCTCGACCAATTTCAGGGCCGCTTCCTTGTTCCGTGTGGTTATGAGGATCGAGCTGTGTTTGCAGTGAGGAAGGTACTCGCACAGCGGTTTAGACACTGTTTTTGAGTGGGTAGCTGGACGGTCAAGTAGAAAGCGAGCATCGTCGAAATTGTCTAACACAAGAAGCCATGGATGCTGGCAGTTGCGCAGCCAGTCGTGCATCAGCTTAAAGATATTCGCCTGCGGATCCTGGCGCCCCACAAGCTTGATGTAATAGGCAATGTCGCGGAAGCTCTGCTCGTACCGGGCTGGATTACTAGCATGCACCCACAGTACCCACGACTCAGGCGATGGATTGTGTGTACGATAGGCGTGCTCGATAGCAAGCTGTGACTTGCTTCATTGCCATGAGCGTTTTGTGCTGCCGAGGCTGTACTTTACTTACCCAACACCGCCCAGGCCAACGAGGGCAGTCTGCGAACCTGAGCCTGCACATCTTTGATGAAATTGGTCAAGTATTACTCCGCGGTCGACAAAGTCGGGGTCGCGGACGAATGGAATGACGATGGATGGTGGCGGTGGTGTCTGGTCGCTCTAAAGCGAGACCATAGCACTTGCTCCAAGCTCCGGACCCTCCTCTCCGCGATTCACCAAGTGGAAGATGGACTGAACCGTAGACGGTATCCACTTGAAAACCCTTATTGTCGTTGCCGAATGAGGTATTTGAAGTCATACTGATAGATGCGGTACAGTACTGCAATGTACACTTGCAGTGAAAGTGTCTGCAGTGGGGCGTCGAAAGACGACAGGCTCTTGGATGTGTGGCCACGTGATGTTCGGGAGGTCCGTCTTCAGTCTAATCTGACAGCGTTATCAGCATCAATGGAGGCTATTCAACCGCAGGAGGATTGGCTCAAAAACCCAAATAATTAAGACTGCTCTCGTCAGACGCAATATTCAGATTGAACAAAAGAACATGAACGATGGAATGGAAGGAAAAGAGTTCCAGGGTGAGGCCTGAAAGGATACAGAACAAAGGCTGCAAGAATAGACATAACATATATCAGCACTCGCAATTGTATATACTGCATTCAGTTTCATATTCCCAGCAAATTGGCCTAAAGCGGTTAGTTGTCGGTATACCCGCCCGTGAAATGGGAAGGTATTTTGGACGCTGTTAATCGACTGCCCGTAGATGTCGCGGAACGCTAGTCTACGGTGCGCAATTGC
>JALRMI010000605.1:0-13355 GCA_026120165.1 Leptosphaerulina australis
CTCACACCTGTTACTACAAGTCTTACTCATGTGGTAGCTATTTTCTACTGCAGTTGGCGAAGAAACACGTTTTAAGCAGATTGAACACCAAAACTATACACATTTGGCGAAGATTTTTCTCGCCCGCATGAAGAATAGCACCCCGTGGCGAAGAAAATCGACGCCGGGGGTGCCCGTAGGGCTGTTAAGACAAAAAGTGATACCACAATCTGTCCCAACGTTGACTGCTATAAACACCTTCTCAACATACGCTTAGATAGCAGCGACTACAGGAAAGAAGTCTCTCAAAAGAAGTAGACAGCTTCGTCAGGTTGAAAAATTTCCAAATTATCAAGTTTCGCGTCATTTTAGTACAAAGACCTGCAAAGTTAAGACCTGCACACCTCTTTTGCTAATTCACGTAAACATCAATTCATCAGCATAGTCCTAACCAGGGGTACTTGCCGCAGCTCTGGCACAGACTCCTCCGCCACGCTCGTGCGGAAGGTCAAACTGACACCTCCACTCTGTAGCTAGATCGCGTATCGTGTAGATAGAGCAAATGTTAACCCACAGTGTATTAACATACAGTCTCCTCCAACCAGAGTTGTCAACAACCAAAACAAACAAAACTTTCGGCGCCGGTTTTGTTTGTTTGACGATTTCTTCGTATTGTAGTTTGTTTGTTTGATTTGATGAGACTGCAGGACTACTTTTCGTTTGTTTGTTTGATTTTAAGTTTCAACACTATAGATAATGTGTGAGTATATATATCCGGACAAGAAATGAAGAGATCGACGCGTGCTCTCTTCTATGGGAGATACGTGACACCTCTCACAGGAGACTATTGCAGGTCGAACTATGATAACAGCACGAAACGACGGGTCGCTTTGTGACAGCATTGGGCATAGCGCGGTTCGAAGCAAGTGATGCACGCCATGCATACGTAGATAGCTACAAACAACATCAGTACGAAGAACCTCAAGAACTGGTTAACCTACATTAGTATACTAGCTAGCACAACTGAACGTCGATGCTAGCCCGTATCACATGGGAGCAGTGACAGAGAACCGTTATCATTCCCCTTTCGATACACGGTTGTGACCGTGATCGCTGACCATTCCTCCCTCCCTACTCTCCTCCCTCAATCCGCGACACGCTCCTTTACCAAGGTGCAGGTCAAATAACCTCCCGGACCTATCCAAGCAGGGCCCGAGAAGGTATACCGACATAATGTGTTGTAGTTGTAGGTAGTGGCCAGAGTTATCAACAAACAAAATGGTCTTCAGCTTGATTATTAGAATAGACGTCCACAGACCGACCTTTGCTCCGGACGTGCCTATTCTGGTAATCAAGCTGAAGTGTCGGAATACTGATGCATCACAACCCTGGGAATATGAGCTAGTACTCTTCGGGACTAGCTCTGGTACCTCGCGGTACGTATTCCATTCTCGATAGACAGTAGACAACAACGAATAAGAGACCACCTACACATGTACTGACGATTTATTTATCGATGAGCACGTGCATTAAAGCCCTGCCAACATGAAGATCATTTTGTTTGTTGACATCTCTGGTAGTGGCTCGTCACATTTTTCTATCCCAAACTGCTCATTGAGCTCTGTAACAGTATATGTAGCTGCTGCCTTTACTTTTGGAGTTTAAAACTTGCCCGAATCCAGCGTTGAATATAGATCAAGGCATATTGTAGTTGACTGCCCATTTTGCGCCTTCGTGGCTCCATTACATCGCCTGTACTTGAGAAGACTCGCTCACAGTCAATACTAGAGGCAGGTATAATTACTACATCTAATGCTAATTGGGAGAGGTTGGGATACTTTGGTTTCAGTCAAAGCCAGTATTACGCCACCGTACAGCCAACTTTGTACTGGTTTGCTATTCACGCTCGCTCGCGGAACCAGTTATCGAACTCATCTGCTGCACTTGTTGTCCCGATGTTGTCGTCAAGTATTGAGTCGACCGCGTCATCAAAGCTGCTTATCGTGTGTCATGTGTAGTTACTGTAGCTGCTATCTTTGTCGGCCTGTGACTACTACAAAGCTGCTGGAAGTCCGCACGCGTAGCCATTGCTAATGAGCTCGAATCTGCTTGGGTACTGTATCAAATTAGCCCACTGCTCCACTGGAACCCGTGTAGCTGTTCGGGCTTATTGTGCCAGAAGCGTTCTAAGTGGTGCTTGTAATGTAGATGGAGCGCTGTGACAGTGTAGTAGACAGTGGTTCTGAGTAGCTTATCAAGGTACATTGTTGCTTTCGTGCGCGCAGCGCGTACATTAATCGCAATGTGGTCTTCTGGTGCATCAGCTGACCAAGAAAATCAAACAAAACACCAAAATATTGACTGATTCAGCCTGGTTTTGTTTGATACGACTGTCAGAAGTAAGGCAGTCGTTTTTGTTTGTTTGACGGTATCAAAATCGAACAAAAACAAACAAAATTTTGACGGGGGTTTGGTTGTTAACAACTCTGCCTCCAACATAGGGAGGTTGAACCCAAAAATCTGAACCCATAATCAGCAAGTTCGCAGATGATCTGGATATTACTGCTTGTCCTTGCCACGGAGGAATTTCGCAGTGTAGCACAATTAAAGGGACTTTTTTTGATCTATACATGCTTCACTTTCATCCCAACTCGAGCCATTACACCACCGTAGACTAGCGAACCGCGATATCTACGAGCAGTCGATTAATAGCATCCAAGAAACCCTCCCATTTCACGGCCGAGTATACCAGCAATGGTTTTGATTTTCGTTTTTCTGATATCGTGTGACAAAATCTTGCTTTTGACATAGATAAGTTCAGAATGCCACTTGAGCAAGTACAGTTATTGTGGATATGCATAAGGAGACGAATCAAGTCTTTATTTCAGCTATTCACGATCCAAGACTACGTATGTTTTACTCGAAAGAACTGTCTGTAGATAACTTTGAGACTGTATATATTCCGGCGGGTTCGATCGATCTTCCTTGTTTCACAGGTTTCTCAGCTTCTGCATTTCGCGCCAGCAGTCCGCAGAGAAAGGAACAGGCTAGTAGCTACCTGTGTTCGAGCATTCATATGCAAACCCTATAAGCACCACCAAGAGATAATTGATCCTTTCAATCCCGTTTGTTCGATTCACTGCGGCCTTGCCAGCATCAAGGCATCCTGTATGTTTATCATATGAACATCTCGACACAGTCCCTATACTGGATAATTTTTGTGATATAGCGGTGAAACACGAATTCAAAATCGGATATGCATTCGATGGATGCAGGAGTCTGCTATTTTTTGGTTTCCTTACAAAGCCATCACTTCCATGTGTGTTACTTTCCTTCTACTGGGAGTCCTTTGCACGAAGAGTCCCGCAGGACGAGGTTTCTTCGTGGCTTCTTTTTTGCCTACGCCTTTAAATTTTGCTTCTCTGGCGCGGGCTGAGGTAGATAAGAGAAGCTACCCGTTCGACAGTTTACCAAAATGTACTTGGCAAAATGCATTTGATCAATGAATAAAATTGCCTGTGCTTTTGTTGCCTGGCAGTGCGGAGTGGAGTGAATGTAGGAGCTTCGAGATCAAAGAGTTGAAGACTCCGACATGGAAGCAAGAGCGGATCTTATGTGGTGGAATCAGGGTGAATATAAGCAAAATCTTTTTTGGTGAGTGCGACTTTAATCGTACGAGAGGAATCTCCGGGATCAATGTGCTGACGTTGGAGAAAAAAAGGTGGGAAAACTCTCAACTTCCTTGGTTAAGTGTTGTTTTTGAACAAAGCAGGCATGGGAATCATTCCTGTTCCTCCTCTGTGGCCTTACCCGAATTACTCAAGCACAAACCACACCCTCCTTTGGTCTCTCAACAATGTCTTCGCTTATCTCCGATTTCTCCTCGTTTTCTTGTAGACTCTCTTTGCTCTTTAAATAGCCGTTCTGTGCGCCCACCTTCTGCACACTCCCCTCAGGACCAATACCGGCCTTCTTTGCTTCTTCGGCCTCAATCTCCATCCTGCGCTTCTCTTTCTTACTGAGACTCATACTCCCTTTTTCGATGGCTTCCTTCGGTAAGGGCCGCACATAAGGCTGGCAGACCCAATACGGCCGTCTACAGCGCGCTACGGTGGCTAGCGAGGATTCATAGGGATCAAGATTCTCCAAGGAAAGTTCGACGGGTGGGTCGGGGCTTAACGTGCCTTCAGCCTGCTCTTTCTCGTATGCGGTGATGCCCTGCTTCACGGCTGCTTCAGTGAGCCTCAGCACATTCTCGAAGGCGTCAATATCACCGGTCCTTGAGCGTGCAAGCGCATCACGAACATTATGATGCTGAGAGACTAACGGTCGCAGAAGATGGAAGAGGTGTGCTTGCATAGCAGTAAGGTTTGGGTTAGACGTGCGCTGTCCCTTCTTCTCTGACGGGTTTGACATCTGCTTCTGCTTCTTCTTTGGTGGGCCTTCTTCCTCTTGAATCTGCGGCTCCGGCTCTGGTTCTTCTGGATCACCCGGCATCCAGAGCGGTTTTCTTGTCGGCGGTTCTTGACCTAACGCGTACTTATGAATGATATCCATGTACCGCCTCATGACTGCGTCCATTCTGTACCCTCCTTTGCCATCTCTTCCACGCCAGTACTCACGACCTTCTTCGCCTACTGGTGGTGGCTCAGCAAATACAGTGGGGTCATATAAGTTCGCTTCCGCGCTCATAACACCATCTGCGCCTGTGGCATCCAAGCACGCTTGAATATCTTCATGTTGCAAAATGTTTCCATTGGCAAATATGACGGTTTCCTTTGGTAGATTGTCTCTCAAGTAGCGCAGTATACTCCAATCCGCCAGACCTGTGTTATGTCCCTTCTGTTCTCTCCGCCGACCATGCACTGTGATAATACTTGCGCCAGCATCCAAGATCGTTTTTGCGTATTCCAGCGTCTTCTCTTTAGTCTCAAGAACTCGCATTTTTGCAGTGATTGGCACATCCAGCTCCTCGTGCACTTTCTTGATCATCCTAGCAATCAGGGCCCAGTCCTCCTGCAGGAAAGCGCCATATTTGCCTCTCTTCGCAATGCCTTGCGGACAGCCAAGGTTCAAATCAACGGCATCACAGAAGGGTGCAACGTGTTTTGCTGCCGTAAGCAGATCGTCCGGGTCGTTGGAACAGAACTGCACTGTAAGGGGTCGATCAAATGCGGGGTTTCCGTCGAGATATCTCTCTGATTCTGGTAATTGTGAGACGTGATAGGAATCAGGTGGCGAAGGTACAGTCGACCTGATGGGTTGGAAGTGTGAGTCGCGGTAATTGGCCTTTTCGCCGAACATCTTCGAGTGGAACATAGGCGAATAGGCGAGTAAGTTCTTTTGCTGCGAGGGTGGAAGGAAAGAGCGGGAAAGCAGTCGCCATGCCTAATCTATCATCAGCAAGTTCATCAAAGAAAATGAAAGACTAAGACAGACATACGAATTCTGATTGCTCTACCATGGGCGCAAGGATCAGTTTGGGACTGCCAATGCTTTCGTAGAAGGCACGCCCATGCAGCTTCGTCTTTCTGTTGTTTGGAGACACTGCTTCATCATTTTGTGCCTGTGATCCCGAAACTGCCATAGAGGCCATGGTCGTAAGCAGTCGTCTTGGTGATCTGTAGACTCCCACGGGGGCTACAGCCAGGGCGCCCCCAAAGACTTTGGGCAGAGAAGAGCGTATGGTGATTTTATTCGAGAACGAAAATGATACAAACCCAGAAAGTGGGTACACAATGCTTGAGATTGTAAGGCTGAACGTGTAGTAGAGTCGCTTGGTTGAATGCCCGATTGTGAAAGAAAAAACGCCATCAGCGAACTGACCAGCCCGACCAATCAAGGCTCGCCAGCGCCGCGGACTACAACCCAAGCGTTGCACCACATGACGCTGTCTCCACGCTTGTCATCAACTTTAACACCTACTTATCTTCGCGTTTGTTCCCTGAACCAGACCCTGCACCTACTCCTTCGTTCGATGGCTTGCCTTTGACCCGTTTTACAAGCCTCTTTACAAATGTATTTTTCGAAGCCTGGCGTCATCGTCATCAGATCGGCTCACCTATACCATCGGCTCCTATTGTCGTGTTCAGGCATCACATTCCAGAAGTCAGATATTTGGGTATTGTTCTCATTCATAAACAATTACGCCATCATCGACCATGATGGCCACACCGTCTATACGCCGGGGGAGCCATAACCCATATAAAACCCCTTCACACAAAGAACGCCAGAGCTAAATACGCCCCTCAATAATACAGCCATCGCATACAGAAGGAAACGTCAGTCGTTCAGCTATCCTCCGCATCAATCATTCCAGTCGACCACTGGAGACCGTCTATGGCTTGGAGGTGCCATAGGAAGTAAACGCTCAAGCGCTGTGCAATGCAAAATACCATCCATTGACGAAATTGATGCAGGACGCCGATGTAATGCTGTTATGCGGGTGAAGAGGTGGACCATCAAGTACAATATGTACCATTTACGAGTTGTCCGGATATCATCGAATCGGAAATAGATGGAATCAGAAAACCGCCCATCCAGTGTGCTGCGAAGTATGAAACTTCGATAGAAAATCTAAAATGTGCTCCAGTTCCAAGCGCCTTGGAAGCTCTGAGCCAAACTGCCCACGCGGGCCTCGGGACGCTTCGCTGCTGCGGGTGCTTGAACCGGCCGTGCACCTGCGCCGCTGTTGCTGGAGCTTTCGCTGTTGCTGCGGCTCAGGCGGAGGTGCTCCCATTCGCGGAAGGAGCTGTGACAGCGATCGCAGGCGCGATGCCACTCCCCTTCTGGATGGAAACGTGCAAGCTCATCTAAACGAACCCGCTTAGATGAGTCTTGTGCGCAAAAGATGCCACCACACTTTCTGCAATGGTGGCGCCTATTAAAGAGGCCGAATGGCACCTGACATGAGGGGGCCGAGCATGTTGGAGTGGAGCTGTCCGCCTAAATAAGATCGTCAGTACGATTGGTCTAGATCAGTTCAATAACATCGACGGAGAGACCTATGGGTCCATTTATTTGAAGCCGAGGCTGCGGCGAAGCGAACGAGCCCTGCGGCGGATGGTGCCTCTAGCGTGGGGTAGCGTAGGTGACCAACTGAGCGAACGACTGAGTTGAACATGTCTTGTCTATGCAGATTTGACATTGTTAACACATCGAAGCCAGAATTAACGACGCCACCGTGACTAACACTGAGCGTGGCGTCCGTCATGCAGTATGCAGTCACGTGCAGTCGAGCTGCAGGACTGGCATTGCGCTCGGGTGGTCGGCGTAGACTGCGGAACTGGCCAGATTCAATACAGCGCTAAAGGGATCCACCCCGAAGCCTGTACGTAAGAGCTGACCACCCCAACAGGCTTTGGCACGCGACAGAGCCGAAGCTAACGCCGGTACGGACATTTAATAGGAAAAAAGTAACTACGTACCTGCCAGTGGTTGCGCGTAATGGGACCAGCGATAGGCGACAGTGGCATCTCATTGTAGATGCTATGCATATCCTCGTTATTGACCTGGGAGATGGGCGTCGCAGCGCCATCGTTCGCGCTTGGAAAACCGCCGTTGACGGCCCATCCGCCGTTAGGCGAAGCGCAGCCCGAGTCGTACTCGGGTGGAGAATATTTGGCGGGGCGCTCTGTCTTTCTGAGCGCCGCAGGAACGCCCATGGCCTGCTTAACCGGACGGATAGTTCTGGGGTAATGTAGCATGTTTGTTGTTTCGCGCGGCGACGTGGGCGAGATGTTCATGGGTGTGCCCGTAGGAGAGTATTGCGTCGACTTCCTGTACCCATGTTGCTGGTATGGCGCAGGATGGGAAGGGATGGCAGTTGCAGTGGAGAACTGTGTTGCCATGGCGGTGATGGTTCGACGGAGTACCGACAAGGAGAGCGAGGCACTTGGATCCTGTTATACAGTGTTTGCTCGAAATAATAGAACAGATAAGGCCCAAGTCTGGCGGTGAAGGACCCTGGATGCGCTCGTGTGCAGAAGAAAAGGATACAAGGCGACCGGCTACAACGGAAGGCAGCAATCAGTGCCGATAGTAGTGCTATGCAGCAGTGCGACTAATTGTCCAGGGGAAAGGATTGCTGTATGCTGTTGAAATCTACAGACGGTGGCCGTCAATTGGTAGCTGACGTAGGGGCTCGAGATAAGGACGGGAAACGGTGGTACAGCAGATGCAGCAGACGTTGGGGCCACTACAATCTAGAATCTCCGGTCTGGCTCAGCAGCGCATCGTCTGGTTGGGTGTTGGGTGGAAGTTAAAAACGTGTTTGGGTGGAAGGTTGTGTGAGAGTGCGGAGTGCAATCGATAACTGAGCGTGAGGCTCTGGGGACAGCAGTGAATTAAGTGGCCGCTGGTAATAATCGCCCATCCAGGATGGGGTGGGACCGGAAGAGGGAGCATCCCTGTCGCTGCACTGGCGCGGTCGCCTGCTGGGGTTATCATCGGCCAGTTCGGCCAGTTATTCATTTCTGGTTGTAAGCAGACACAACGCCTGTGTCCTCTATCACAATGATTCCAGCCTCGAGAATGTAAATCAAAATGCACGGTTGCATGACTTTGTCTCATATGCTCATTGCTATCTTATATCCCAGGTCATTTTTCTTTTGCTCCAAAGCACATAACACAGCACATGCGTTCACAACGGCCAACGGCGACAGCAGACCGTTTCGCTAGCGGCCTCTCTTATCGCTGACCAATCGCAGCGCGGAGGCTGCTTGGCTCTCGTTCAGCGTTCTCCTCGGGCTCTCGTCACCGATGCACTCGCCGATGCTGTGTTAAGCGGTCACTGAGTTGACAGTTGTTATACGCTTTCGTGTTTACTTCTTGATAGTTTCATTATTGATGGAACCAAACTCTGGACCAATCCTCAATCAATAAGCGCAAGCATCTTTTTGCTCAGACCACGATAGGCGGGGCGAGCTTAGGCCGTCAGGGTCTAACGAACGGTTCTGGTAAGGCTTGAGCGTCAATGCAAGACAGAAGCACGTCCTTATGTCTAGCCACACTGACGGCTTTTTCTCGCAGTATAGCCATAAGTGGCTGAGTGTGGCTGAGCTATGGTTACATTCGGTGATGTCCACACGAGCCATCAAAACGCTTCCGTCATCCAGCCTCGATCTCGCAGGAGATATCACGGATTTTCCTCGAGACTATAGAGAAATACGAGCTGCAGGTCCTGCTGTCATGCGATTCAATATCGCAATCTTCGATCTCTCCAGGGCTTCGCGCAGATTGATTGCGATCGAGCAAGGGCCAGACAGAGAACCGTCTAACCCCAGGTACGACTTGTCGGAAAGCGCACTGCCAGTCTGCGACACGGGCTATGTGGGACTGACTGACCAACGTGAGGCTACCTTCATCGATGCGCACCAAGATACTCGCCACCTGTCACTGACGACCCTCCCCACGAAGCTTCCTTGGACTGTAGTCCCCGCTATCGCTTGCAGCGAGCCGGTGCACTAGCTCGGCAGAGTTGTAGTTTGGGTCGACAACATCGTAGAATCTTGGAACAACTTGCATGCTTGTGATATCAGGTTGTTGTCGATCATCGACCTCACCTCCGCACAATGCCTCTTGATCAACACAGGCCCCGGGACACTTCGTCATAATAGACGCCCATCAAGACAATCTCTGCATCACAAGCTCATTGCATTCCAGTACTCGTACTGCAGGGAAACAACCAAATGGCCGTCGATGTCGATCTATGATAAAGGGGTGATCTTTAGCACGATTGCGGTAGGAGATACTCAAGGCTATCATAGGTTGTCGAGACGTAGATGGAAATTTCTCTACTTATAACATAGAGTTGGCAATAACTCCAGATGTGCAGATGACGTACATTGGACGATGACAGCATAGGCTATACCCGTCGTGACGACATACTTCTAGGGACCAAAGCTCATATCGCCGATACCCCGACAACACTTCGACTGCTCTATCGCTACCACAGGGAAAGCGGCGACTCAATGGGGGTCATAATGCACCATGGCACTTCCACAGTATGACCGTAACGACACCGACACCAGCTAGCATCCAGGAAACTGATTCGGTTGCTATCTTGAGAAGCCATCGCCGACGACTTATCTACAGTGGCTGGAAAAACTCACGCATCTTTCAGCCAATATCATGCTCTGGGTTTCTTTTGGAATTTTCAACCAACCACCCAGGTGTCTCCGTAACAGAACAAGCATCTCTGGGCTTTTCGTGAATTGCTCTGGTAGCTTATAAATTCCAAAGGTTAATATCAAAATGCCTCAAGTATACCTTGTTGAGTAAGCGGACGATGAGGGCTCCCAGCCATCGTCAATCGATTCAAAGCAAAGTTCATGTCATTGTTCGAGCCACAAAGAATCACAAATGCTATCTAAAGATTACGAACTGACTCTCTAGCCTGCTGGGCACACATCACATCGTGTGGAGCAGTCGCATGTGCATTGTTTTTAGAATGTGCCAGAAGTTATGGTCCTGCCTGGCTGAAGGTGCGGAATGGTGGGGGAAAGAATGGGTCTTGGAGAACACCACAAGCGCTCGCGCGGATAACACTGAGCTACTGAGTAAAACGAAATAGCTGGTTGCTTAATCTGAACAGCAACAACATAAGGGTTTTTCTGCGTAGAGAAATGCAACGACCAAGAAGCTACCATCACTGCTACGGTGCTTCGAAAAGACAATCTGGAGCGGCAAAGCACGTTGCCAATTATACAGGATTACTCAGCAGAAGTCTCTTTCAAAAAGATAGTAAATCTCAAACAGCTGCACTCCCAACTTTTGGTGACGCTCACTGGTCACTTATCATGAATGGTGAGAAGCGGCTATCATCCTGTTCCAGGTCGTTAAGCACCAGGTTCATCGCACTCTCTTATGGTAAGACTATGGGAGACTGCGAAATCGGCAACAAGGGTATCAATGAGTCCAAGCAGCGATTTCGGAAGTGCTGTTAAGAGAAACAGTCCATAGTGAGAGGGCGAGTTCATGGGCCGATGTGGGGAGATATTTGTTGATGGATATTTGGTGGTTGGCTGAGCATGACAGCGCCGGTACCGGAGGGCGGGGGAACCTACGTAGCCCCGCGATCAGCCAAAGATCGAAAACATTTGGGCGCAATTCATCTACTCTTTCACAGCAACTCACTCAAATATTGTAATCATGCCTTCGTTCAACATTGTAGTGCTTGGCGGTAAGCAAAACACGCCACAACTCCTGCCAGGACCTAGCTAATCGTACACAGGTGATGGTGTGGGCCCAGAGGTAACAGCTCAATTTGCTCTTTGCTGTTACAAAGCTTACATGTCATAACTAGGTCATCGCAGAGGGCGTCAAGGTACAGAAGCAATCAAGTGCTTTAATTGAAAGTCTGCTAACCAGTAATAGGTGCTGAAGGTCATTGAGAAGCACACGAATGTAACATTCAACTTTCAAGAACATCTGTTCGGTGGTGTAAGTAGGACAAAACAATATTTCTCATATTTGACTGACAGGCTGCAGTGCTCGATAGATGCACACAACAATCCCTTGACCGACGAAACTCTCGATGCGGCCAAAAAGGCTGATGCCATCATCCTCGGTGCTGTTGGCGGCCCGGTATGCGCACCTACAAATGACAATGCGCCTTGCCTGTACTGATGCGTGAACAGAAATGGGGCACTGGCAAGGTGCGCCCTGAGCAGGGCATCCTGAAGCTGCGCAAGGAGTTAGGCACGTTCGGAAACCTGCGGCCCTGCTTTTTCGCCTCAGACTCTCTCGTAGAGCAATCACCCTTGAAGGCCGATAATGTTCGCGGCGTCAACTTCAACATCATCCGCGAACTGACTGGTGGCATCTATTTCGGCGACAGGAAAGAAGATGAAGGCGATGGCAAGGCTATGGACACTGAGCCCTACAGCGTAGAGGAGATTGAACGCGTCGTACGGCTGGCAGGAAACCTTGCATCCGTCGAGGAGCCCCCAGTTCCTGTGTGGAGTTTGGATAAGGCCAATGTTCTTGCCACTTCCAGATTGTGGCGGAAGACATTTGAGCGCGTTATGAAGGAGGAATACCCCCATCTTAAGTCTGGAACCCACCTCATCGATTCGGCTGCCATGCTTATGATCAAAAATCCGAGGGCACTGAACGGTGTCGTTGTCACCAGCAATCTGTTCGGTGACATTATTAGCGATGAAGCTAGTGTCATACCAGGCAGTTTAGGTCTACTCCCTAGCGCCAGTCTGGGCGGCATCCCAGACGGCAAGACTAAACTCAACGGCATCTACGAGCCCATACACGGTAGGTTCAACGTATCTTTAAGCAACCGCAAGTACTGACATTTGCAGGCTCCGCACCTGATATTGCCGGACAGGGCATCGTCAATCCAATCGCAACCATTCTTTCCATGAGCATGATGTTCAAGTACTCTCTCTGCCTGCCTGAATATGCTGCCAAAATAGACGAGGCAACTAAGATCGCCATCGATAATGGCGTCCGGACAAAGGATATCGGCGGTTCATCGACAACATCGCAGGTCGGTGACGCAATCGCTGCTGAACTTGAGAAGCTTCTCATGAAGTAAAAGCCGGTCATGCTGTATATATATAATCACAAGTAACGTCAGTTGAGCAACATTGATTGTATGACAGACAAGCCTGTTGGTTATGTCTTTCATTTCGCAAATCCGCCCCGACTCAACGTTGAACGCCTTCCCCCCTCGAATCTCGCATTTTCCTAGACATGGTCGAAAGACAACGTAGTTGTTGGCATCACTGATACGGCACAAGTTAACACCTTTACTTTGTTGTCAGATCGGATATTGCGCGGATCGAGCAAACAGTATCCCACAGTGTGCAAATATACGATCTCCTCCAACATTGAGAGGGTGAACCCGCGAATCTGAACCTACAACCGGAAAGCTAGCAAATGGACTAGACATCACTGCTAGCCCTTGCTATGTAGGAGATTCGCAGTACAGCACAATACAATCTACTTCCTTCGATCCATTCATCATTCACTCTCATCCCAACCCGTGCCATTGCGCCACCGTAGACTAGCGCTCCGCGATATCTACGGGCAGTCGATTTACAGTATTCAGGATGCCTTCCTATTTCGCGGACGGGTATACCGGCAGCCGTCAAAATCATGGGCGACACATCATCTCATCACGATGTTGCTGATCGTAAGTCTGTGTAACCGAATTGGCAACATCAAATCACGATGTCGCTGGAGACGTCCATATGATGGCTAATCGAAATTCCACCAAGGGGCTTTCACGCCCTAGTAAGTAGTTGGGTTCATCCAGGGCTTCGAAATTGGACTCCGCACCTCCACGTGGTGAGGCCTGGGAACCTGACTCTTTCAGAGCTCAGAGCCAGCGCGGAGACGTCTTGTCGATGGCGGAAGTG
>JALRMI010000606.1:0-13329 GCA_026120165.1 Leptosphaerulina australis
ACCCCAGTTAGTTGGCGCGCATACAGGTCTTGCTATCGCAGAAACTGTTACCCAAGTCCTCCGCTACTTTGCAGTCTCTAGTAGTAACTTAGGCTACTTCGTAATTGATAACGCCAGCAATAACGACACTGCCATCAACAAATCAGCTCTGTGTACGGCTTCCGGGCTACTGACCGACGCCTCCGCTGCGCTTGCCACATACTCAACCTCATTGGTCAAACTATTATGTTTGGTACTGACGCCGACGCCTATAAGAATGCGACAGAGAACCAAGGCGAAGAAGAGCACTTTATGAAGTAATGGCGGAAGGATGGCCCACTTGGAGTGTTTCTTGATATCGTCAACTACATCAATACGCCGAAGCAGTGGGGTATTTTTGAAGACTGTCAGAACGGTGAGGCTGCTGTGCTGCCCACTGAATGTACAATAAGATGCCGAGAGCCTTTTAAGCCAGCAGTTACACGATAGAACAGCTATCACGACTGCTTGAAGCGCGGTGTTGAGTTAAAGTACGCTGTTGACAGCTACGCCTCCTTTCACATACAAGAGACTGAACGTGCCGACCAGGTTGCAAAAGACTACAACAATAAGCTGCCAACTGTGCCCTCCTGGATGCGGTCAGGCGGGCTTACAGCAGCAGACTGGGCAGCGATTACTGAGTATATCGAGGTACTTGAGCCGCTCAAGTTTGCAACAGATCGCCTACAAGGGCGCGGCAAAGCTGGCACTCATGGCGCATTATATGAGGTTATCCCTGTCCTTGAGTCTCTAATTGCCGACCTAAATACTCGCCTTAGACAATATACTGCTGTCGACTTCGAGCCAGCTGAGGCACCAGAAGACCACATCGCGATTAATGTACGCGCTGCGCTCAAGAAAGCAACAACTTACCTTAAAAAGCTACTCAAAATTCCTATCTACTACACTTCCACAGCGCTTCATCCACGTTACAAGCACTACTTCGAACGCATCTGGCACATTAAGCCTGAACAGCTACAGGCCACGCGTGCAGGCTTCCAGCAGCTTTGGAATAGTTACAAGCCAACAACAACAGCAACTACAGTAGCTACACCTAAACACACTATAAGTAGCTTTGACGAAGCGATTGACTCAATAATTGACGACGAAATCGGGACAACAAGTGCAGCAGATGAGTACGATGCCTGGCTCCACGAGCCAGCATGGACAGCCAACCAGTACAAAGCTGGCTGTACGGTTGTCCAATACTGGCTTCAACTGAAACAAAAGTATTCCAACCTCTCATAATTAGCATTAGATGTAGTAACTATACCTGCAGCAAAACCCTTCACAATAACAGGATCCAGCATGATGATGGAAATATGCTGTCAGATGGACGGTATCACGTGATCCCACTTATCAGAGTTTTTCATGTACATATCGTATCCACAGTGGGAACACAACAACAATACAGACAATTCTCACTCTTGATGAACCACCATGGCTAACCTTTGAAATCCAATATCACGAACTGGGTGCACCTCTTCTACGCCCTAAATCTGACAATAGCTTGTAGAAAGTGATGATGAGCGATATATGGGCGGTAAATTCGTAAAGACCGGGCTAGACGCATACACATACTGTACCATCGACGATCGAGATCCTATCCGGGTGTGAAGACCCTTTGCAACCAAACCTGGCGGTTGTTCTGGCAGCCCACGGTAACTAGAGTAGTACTCCGATACTATAGGTTTGTTCGAAATAAATCCGTGCTACTCGGGGACTGGAGCTCTTCTTGACCAGTGACCGTAAAGTTTCCGGAGCAGCGCCGAAGGAGCACCGAAAAGAAGCACCAGACGAACACTTTTTCATCATGGAGCAGAATTGGATTAACGAGCAGATATTATAGCTGTGAGTATATCCGGACAAGAAAGGGAGAGATCCACGCGTGCCCTCTTCAGCGGAAGACACGTGGCATCTCTCACCGGAGACTACTGCAGGTCGCACTGTGATAACAGTACGAGACGACAGGTCACTTTGTGGCCGCATTGGGCATAGCGCGGTTGGAAGCAAGCGATGCACGCCGTGCATAAGTAGATAGCCACAACCAACATCAATAGAACGAACCTCATGAACTGATTAACCTACACCGGTATACTAGCTAGCACAACCAGACGTTGATGCTAGCCCGTACCACGTGGGAGCAGTGACAGAGAACCACTATCATTACTCTTCCGGATACACGATTGTGATCGTGATCCTTGCATAAGTCGATACACGGTTGTGACCGTGATCGCTGCCATCTTTTCCTTCCCCCCCTCCTCCATCAAGGTGCAGGTCGTACAAGTCACATTACCTCCCGGACCTATCCAAGTAGGACCCGAGACGGTATACCGACAATAGCAGACATTGGGACATTAATTCAGACATACTGCTTAGGCTCAGCCAAGCTTGAAATAACTGAAAATTTTGAAGGGCCGTTAATGCACAAAGGAAACAATTCGATATTTGATACCGAGTGCTAAAACAATTGACTATTGGTCTTTTAACGTCACTGAAGTACAGAGATAAGAAGTGTAACGGATTATCTGAATCTTACTTGTACGAATGCGAGGAATGTATGTGATGCTAACGAGCCCACAAATCACATGACCTAGAGCGACACCTTAAATGTCAACATGAATTGGCAAGTGCCAATTTAGTGAACAGGTTGAATTATGTAGATGATTTGAATTAGGAATGCGTAATGCTATCAAGACCGACACATGCGCCCATCGCTACGGACTGTCCAAGCCTCGCTGCCAACGCCCACTGTGGCATAGAAAAAATCAGATGAATCCCATTTTTTCTTAATCTTCAACAATTTTTTGTAATTCGAGCCCCAGAAAGTCGTCTGAAAGTTCCGTTGACGCCAATCAGCCTCGTTGACATAAGATCCGCTACCGGGCGTGGCCGCCTCAACAAGGGGGATGATCACATTTGTCATTTTTTCCTGTGTTGCAATTGCATCGGACCAAGGAGCGGCAAAGTTCCAAGGAAGCGTCAAGGTCGCATGTACAATTGCCTTTCTCCAAGCTGGGTGGACTGAGGTCGTTTGTTGCGTACCAAAGGGCTCGACGTTCGTGCCAACCCCGATCCAAGTAACACCTTTTTCGACAACGGTTCTCCAGGTCTCACTGATATCAGCTACAACGCTGCGTGGAATCAAACGTGTTCCGTATTGAGCGATGCCCACTTGAATATTCCCAAGAGGCAGGGGCCCAAAATACTTGTCGTAATGTTCGTAATACGTGTTGAACTCGCTGTAAGAGACTGTATAATTGACAGCCTTGGAGTCGAGTCTAGCAACAAATGGCGCGAGCATGGACCTGACCTCGTCTGCAGTCTTGTTGTATGCGCTGAGTGGAGAGATCATGAAGAAGGAGGATGTGAAATAGTGAATCACCATGCTACCAGCATCGACCATTGCGGGAAGCTCCTCGTGGAACGCCTGGATGGCGTCATAAAAGACATCCTTCATGTTGTCCGTGATGAAGAATGACAAAGCTGCGCCACCAAACACGGCTTCCGGGTGTGCCTTTACAGTCATGGAGACTACAACACCGTAAGTACTACCGCCGCCACCTTTCAGAGCCCAGTAGAGATCCGAATTCTCGTTTGGACTGGCTCTCACAAGTTTGCCACTGGCTGTCACGACGTCCCAACTCAGAACGTTATCCGCGGCAAGACCAAAACTGGTGCTTATAGCAGAATGGCCACCTGTATGTATTAGTGTCAATTTTTTCAAGGCTAGTTGCAGAGTGAAAGCCATAACCGCTCGACTTTACATGTACTGGCCATGAATGTAGCTTCGCAATATGACATTTCAATAACTCACCTCCTTGTGTGTAACCACCAGCAATGCCAACAGTGGGACATTCGCCCCCGACAACAATCAGTCCTTTGTCGCGTGCAGCAGCCATTATTTCGAATCCTTGAACACCTGCTCCGAGCTTGAAGGCGGGCCCGTTATATTCCGAGCTTGTGTACATTGGAATGTGAGTGATGTTTTTAAGGTGGTGAGTCCATATAGCCAATGAGCCTGCTCCCGTAGAGCGCCCAAGGTAGTCATGTGCCGTATTACGAATGACTAAACGGACATTTCTCGAGGCAGCAAAGCTGATTGCTTGTTGAATATCGGAAGGACCTGAAGCATTGACGGCATACCTTGCGTAGTTGCCGAGCTCACACAGCCGTTCTTGAGGCTGGAAGGGGTCACAACTCTGATTAGCGAAGAAAGGCGCCATCACAGATGAAGACGACCCATAGCTAGTGAATGTAAGTCTCATATCACTGAATCGAATAGACGATACATACTGAATTTCTCCATATTCCCATTGGCTTTTCAGGTACTCGCAAGTGGCATTGTCAAAAGTCGAACCGTGACATGGCGCCCCAAGTGGTACGGTCGCCACCAGCCGTCCGCCAACTGTTTTATTTAAGCTGGCCCAATCAGAAACAGAAGGCCAAGATTGATCTCCAGGGAAGGTCTTGCATTGGCTTGGGGGTTCCCCACTGGTAACAGTAGCAACGAAGAGCGTGATTGCAAGCCCAACACGCATGACGACGACTTGTATTAGAAGAAGGGTAATACCAACCACCACAATACACGGGAAACACAGCTCCAGATTAACAACGTTCAAGCAGGCGTTGGATGGCGAAGCACCAATATAAAGTTGCACATAACTTTGGTGCACCGTGCTGCATTATCCCTGCATAGGGTACCAATCTCTGCCATCACGAGATTGCCCAAGCGCTCGGTGTATGCCCCAGGAAAAGCTTGGGTTCGGAGTGTTTTCCCAGCTGACCGGTAACCTCACCGCCCTCATTCCAGAATCAACTCTAACTGTCAGCAACTTGTAAATGAATGCGAGTGCATAATTGTCAAGAACCTGTTTGTTGTGTAGTTAGTAATCTCAGATCAATGTAAACGCTGTGATGTGCTGAGAGGAAACGGTTGTCAAAAAATAAACCAAAGGCAGTTTTCGGTTGATCTGTTCCAAGCTTCATCTAGCTCCCAGGAACGGGCCGATGAGGGCGGTGTGGGCCGGCCCTGCGGTCGAACACATTTGTGTTCGAGCATGTATTTGAGAATCATGTAGGACGCAAGCAGTGAAAATTGACAGAATCAGTTGGTATTTCTGAATGTTATAGAAAGGAGCTACATCCATAAAATTTATCGTATTGAGGTTGCGCCCGCACGAAGTAACAATTATCCCACAAGTAGACGTTCATGCTGCCAACCGCAAGCAGACACCTCGGCCGCGACAGCATCGTACCATAGGGAGAGTAGTCACAGTCTTAGGAAATTTGGCACAATTGTATTCATTTGACAACAGTGGTTCTACCATAAATGTAAAGAAGCCCCGGTACTATCCTTATGGCCAATACTAAGCAAGGGAGGAAAGTGCCGTGATTACAACCTCCGTTAATGGTGGTGAACCCACGGGTTGACCAGTGATTACCAATTAAGTATTAGTGGAAGCTCAAATTCGCGTACAATCGACAAGGATATTGGCTCTTGTTAGACCGAAGAAGCGGCTAAAGACTCTGATATGGCGAACGGAGTGTGAACTGATTGCTGAAAAGAATCATTTGCTTTAAACAAGTGAACGGGCCGAATGACATCGGGGTTGATGCATGATAGTCGTTCCTGTTCATTCCAATGGCAATGAGCTTGGCACCTTTAATTTTGTGGTGATATAACAGTGTTTTGTCTTGCAGCGGTTTGAAAGTACCGACAGATATTTCTTTCATTTTGTGGCCGTATAATTTGCTGCGGGTGATTAAAGAGCCATGGGCTGGGCATACAATACACCGGATTCCATTGCCAACGATGGGCCACACATCAGTGCTCTGGCAACTGCGTTCACAGTGGTGTCACTGATCGTCTTGTCACTGAGGTTATACGTTCGTGCTTTTATAGTCAAAGCTATGGGTGTTGGTATGTACTAGTTTGTAATCGTGCCCGTAAATAGCGACTTACACGTTTGCAGATGACTGGATCTTGATCTTCACATGGGTGAGCAAGCACTTTGAGCTTCTGTGATGAATCCGCAGTTGATAATCAACACAGATAGCATCCTGTGGCTTTGCTATTGTTTCCATCATTCGTAAGTCATTCCAAAACAGCGTCTTCAAACTTTTTTTCAGTTAACAATCTAAAGAAACAAAATGGGGCCTTGGGATCAAGCATTTGAATGATATGCCACATGAAAACGTTTACACTTTTGGATTGGTAATATGGAACTCAGCCTAGTATGTTCTGAATCGTAACTAAACAGATTAGGTGCAATACATCGGGGCACCATTGTAAGCTGCTATGTATAGTAGTATACATAGCCTGTACCTAACCTATCGCGCAGTTACATAACGAGCATACTGGGATTCAAACTCAGTCTGTTGTTTACATACCTTCGCTTTCTAACCAATGGTTCAGCACGCACAGCCACAGTCGTGGTAATATTTTCATGTATCGCATTTCATCTTTCTTTTCTGCTTGTTCAAATCAACCTTTGTCAGCCAGTAAGTAGGGGAATGATTGTTGAGTTGCAAGTACTGAAGAAATACAGATTACAAAACAATGGGACCCCTCAATCACCTGGGGCAAATGTTTACCTGCTGTGCCGTTCTATACCAGTATGGCGTCTTTCGCTATAGCTTTCGACGTCACGGTGTAAGTAAAAGTCTTATTTTCAACTACAAATGCTAAAATTCGCAGAATGCTTCTGCCATTTCCAGTTTTGCTCCGAAGTCAAGTCCAGAAAAGGAAGAAGTTTGTACTTCTGAGTCTTCTCACTCTAGGAATATTCATCACCATCATCCAGGTTATACGCATTCGAGCAGTGAAAAGTCTCGCTAATTACCTCGATTCCGCAAGTCTCATCATGTGGTCTACAATTGAGAACAATTTGGGCATCATTGTTGCCTCAATTCCACCTCTTGCACCTCTTGTCAAGTACTTCGCCGAAAGAACACAAAGTGGTTCTACAAACAACTCTGTAAATCCCTCGCGATCATTTTACACCTTAAAACCTCGACACAGCACAAAACAAGGCTCAATCCCACTTGGAAGTGGTGTTCATCAAACAACGCACATTTCTGGACCTGAAGGTGGAGGAAGCGAGGAATTTATTCTCGGAGACATTAGTGCCATAACCAAGAAAACGGAAGTTACTGTATTGGCAGTGTCAACCAAACGAGGAATCTAGAAACAATAAAGAGAGGGAAACAGTATTTCTTGCGTATGGATGACCTCGTGAAGATAAATTCACGAGACTGGTCGTTATGAAGAGTGGATAGAGTGGCAGATTGGCACCTCAATTCACAAGGTACACAGTGAATTTTGTTTCGCATGACGTATTGTCACGTGTTTACTCTCAGGTTGTGTATATAATCACTCTGCGTAGCTCACTCAATACAACAACCTTCTGCTTCCTTCATGTCTGTCCATTCTCATATCTGACATAGAGCTATTAAGATGAGAATACGAAGAAATTGTGGAAAGTTTTAGTAACACTGTGAGATGTAGGTGTGTGGGGATTTTGTTCAGTCAGGCAGCTTGTGCACTATACCAGAATAGGTCTTAGCGTACACGGTATATAGTTCGAGCAGCTTCCATCTCAATACATCACGATTTTGCACTCCTTGTTCCCATTGACAAATTTAGGTACAGTGAAAGGAAGATCAAAGTACGTGATCTCTGTATGTACCTAGATACCGTAGCGCGCTCCTATAGCATGGTTAACACTGTTAAGCTACAGTTTTCCCTAACAAAATCCGTGGAGCATATATTCTAAATTGCGCACCTAAGTAACAGGACTTAACAACTCGCTCGCTCGGCGCCGCGTCCCAGGCGTAGACAGAACATGTCCGTGTGGATGGCGAGATCAGACAGTGCAACATGTAATTTACCACTGCCAACGACACGACAGAAGTACGCTACTTCCATTAATTCAGGCCGAGAGGGTGCGGGTTGCACTGCAGTGCGAAACTCAGGCTTCGGCGATCGCACGGTGGTTGATACAACAAGACGTCTTACAGCAATTCAAGGTTGCCAACGCACTAGAACGTGAAGAGATAATGGAGTATGAACAGGTAGATGGACTGTCAGAGTGGTAATATGGGGCTACCAGTCTATCCCAGCCTTGTCCCTACACCCGCGTAGGCAAGAAATGCTTTCTAATGTAGTGTGTTAGCACTGTAATTCCATAGCTTAGCACGTCCTATATGCCCTTCAGGAGGCGAGATGGTGGACTTAATCCCCACTCTAACGGACGAAAATCAATACCAACCAACCAACCAACCAGCCTTGTCCCTCTTCCCTACTTCTTCCGATCTCCCCGAACAGAGACAAGAATGGCAGCAAAGGCGGTCGAATGGAGAGGATACAACTACAGTACCTGCCCTGAACAGGGACTGTAGGTAAGGCACACGGAAGGTTTTCTGTCGCTCTAGAGTCACATGATCTCGTCTTATCAGCACATATATATACCCCTGCATCTGGAAAGACAGCACACACAATTGATGACACTTCTCATATCTGTACTTTTAGTGACAGTTATGAGCCAGGCTCTATCCGCAATCTAAATTATTCAACATCTCTATCTATTATACCACCGTATACTACTAACATGCCAAAGACCACGATCACGACTGAAAAGACCATACTGTCTGGCGGCAACTACTTTGAGGCATGGTACAACGTTATCAAGTGTCGCGCTCGTACCTTGGATGTTTGGAAATATGTCAATCCAGAGGCCAATCCTCCTGTCGCCTTTGAGGAACCACCCGATCAGCCAACTGCCAATTATCAAGCAGCACTCACTCTTTGGCAAGAAAAGCGAAAGGATTACTCAGAGACTCGCAAAGCACTCGGCAAACTCGAAGACCATATCGCTGAAACTATCGATAGCAAGCTCATTCGAACCCTACGAAACACCGATACCGTTGCCGCGCAGCTCAAAGTCCTATTCGATCAGTACAATCAGCCTCTCGTTAGCAAAATCGACGAGGTACGCCGCAATTATCACAAAGCGAGGAAATATACCCCACAACGACAGTCTCTCGAAGATTGGTGTAATGATTTTCAGCTTGCATACAACGAAGCATTGTCTTTGAAGGTGCCTGAGGTTCAGGGTTACACTGCCCAGGAAGATCTTCTTCAGGTCTTCTACACGATCAATCCACCCTATGCCGCACTTCTTCACATGAATCTATCGAACGCCAAAGACGATTACGCGGCAGCACTAGTGAATGCCGAAACTGCTACTCCACCAATCTCCTCATCCTCACGCACCATCAGGAACATTCTAGGGTCATCGTCCTCCATAACCATTCCTGAAGAATACAGCGTACAAACATTGATACGAAAAATTTTGCGAGCCAGCCATCTTAACGTCAAATCATCTCGTGTCAGCCATTCAGTATTTGGGGCGACTCACAATGACAATCCTTCTCCATATTCCCGAAAACGACCTATCTCGAATGAGAAGGGAGAAAAGAGATCCAACTGTCCGTGCTGCTCAGGAAATAGCCATGGTGGATACTGGGGCGAAAATCCTTATCTTGTTCCTTCAAAGCGCCCTGCAGGATGGACTCCAGATCCAAAGATAACCAAGAAGGTGAAATATTGGATCTCTGAGGATCCGAAAAGAAGAAATGGTATCATTGCAAACCTTCGCAGTCGAGCAATGAGACATGTCAGATAGAACAGGCCTGTGGCAATACTTAGTCATAGAGGCAAACCATCAGAGCAGGTTCGAGAAGATTCTCAATCAATCTGGTAGTTGGTGTGGCGCTGTGTCACTTCGGCTGAAGTGACTTTTGGCCACCCTGACTAAGTGGCGTGCGCTCGATATATAAACCACGATGAGCACTCAGAACACACACAGAGAGCACACACATCAAAAATATAAATTATTATTATACCTCTCAATTATAGATATTATATCGCACAAGACAACGTCAGACATCGAAACGCACTAAGATCGGCACTTCGACTGAATCAGACCTTGAATACATTGATACCGGAAACCAGGACTCTCCACAGCCTTCTGATAACGAGACTTCTGAGCCAATCAAAGGCAAGGCTAGAGGCTCCGTGGCGGCAGTTTATCACGCCAATGCGGGGCGGGCCTCAGATCCCGGAGACCCACTTCTCCACTCTTGGACACTCGACAACGCTGCAGACATCCACATCTGCAACAACCCTGCTGAGTTCATCTGGAAGAGGCCGGCATCTAACGATGATTTCGTGCGAGCAGGAGGCTCAATTTCTGAAATTGAAGCCTGGGGAGAATGTGATATCCCCGTACAGACTCCTAATGGCCAAAAGCGTATGACGCTAAAGAATGTAGCTCTTATTCCAAGCTTCTTCACATCGCTGGTCTCTCTCGCCCGCTTTGAGTCCACAAATATCCACTTCGACTCAGGAAGAACCTGTCTTTATAGGCTGGACCACCGCAAGAACCCATTACTTGCAAACTGACTAAGTCTGGAGGCCACTGGCTATTGGTTCATCGAATCGAACCCGAACTCAAGCCAAGTGCAGACGTCAGCAAGCAACCATTCTACGCCCACGTTGTCAAGAAGCGTGCCAACAAGCGATCGGCATTGCCCCTGCCAGCACGCAAGCTATCCGGAATGGAAGCCCACTTTCTCCTCGGTCATCCAGGCAAGGAGACCCTCGAGCATCTGTCTAATCATGTCATTGGTATCGACCCTCTTACGTCCACTCCACCATCGACCAATGATTGTTCACAGTGTATGGCAAATAAGGCACAGCAACAGATCTCTCGCCGCTCGGAGAGGGAGCGTGGAGGCACTCGGCCATTTGAGTCCATTGCTATTGATCTCATTGAACTTGACGAACCTGCCCTTGGAGGATTTCGCTACGTCTTTCATGCGTACGATATCTTCACGAAGTTCAACTTTGTCCTACTGCTTAAGGACAAATCAATGGAGTCTCTATGTCAAGCTTTCATCACTCTGGATAAGCTCATCAAGAGAGAATTTAACACGAGCCCGACTTTCATACTACTCGACGGAGAACGCGGGTTTGGTTTCTCAAACCCAAATTCACTAGCTGCATACTGTCAGAACGAAGGCATTCAGATCCAACTACGCTCACCTGACACCCCTGCGCAGTCAGGCTTCGCCGAAAGATCCGGTAAAACACTCATCAAGGTCTCTCGAACCCTTAGGGTCAGCTCTAACCTTCCATTGTTCTTGATCAGTGAGATGTATAGCTACGCATGCTACCTAATTAATCGCACGCCCGCCCAATCTCTTGATTATATCACTCCTCATGAGAAAGCATATGGCAAGCCACCCTCTCTAGCGCATTTGAGGCAATATGGCTGCCGTGCCTATGCTCTCAGGAAAAAGATACCGCGCACCGACAAACTCTCTCCTCGCGCATTGATTGGCTATCATGTCGGCCAAGACTCGCGTAATATCTATCGCATCTGGCTACCGAAAGCCTCATCTCGCGGTCATCAAGGCAAGGTCATTCGCACACGCGACGTCACATTTGATGAAAGGCTGTTTTATGGATCCAACGAGGATCTCTCCATTCTATCAGGCCTTGAACTACAACGGGTCATCAACTGCATAGAATTACCACATTGTTCGTCTGATACAGACACGGCTTCTGAGGAGGACGAACCCAATGCCGATACCGATGGATCTCTGCACATCGATGTCCCCTCATCAACAAGCCTACTTGACCCGCTTAGCGATCATTTATCTCATGGTCCGTCCAGCGACCAAAAGTCCACTCAGGATAACGCATATCCTTCTCCAGTCTCAATGATCTCCGAAACACAACCTCACCTTCCAAGTACGGCACATCTACATCGCGAGCGAAAACGATATAAGACCAATCAACACATCAACCAAACCAACATCTTACCCGAGAAGCGTCATCGCTCAGCTCACGCGATTGAACGTCCAGTTCACACATATTGGCATACTTTCGTCATAGCTTCAAATCAATCAAAGGCGCGCATTCATCGTTCTGAGCTTCCATCTGTACCTCAGTCCTGGAATGGTATTTTCAAGCTCCCAAGCGCTCATCAGCAGGGCTTCTTGAATGCTTGTCGCAGAGAACTAGACACTGTCAAGCGCAAGAATACCTACGTCGAACATCACTTATCCGAGATTGATGTTTCGAATCTTGAGATCTTACCTCTCACTTGGGTCTTCAAGTACAAGTTCGACAATGAAGGTTTTTTTGACAAAGTACAAAGCCAGAATCTGTGTGCGTGGAGATCTACAAACAACCTCCGAAGATACCTATGCGGCTACGCTCGCCGTGAGGATTTTCCGCGCACTTATGGCCATAGCCGCCTACTTCAATCTAAAGATTCGTCAGTATGATGCAGTCAATGCATTCACCAACGCAAGCCTCCCTTCACCAGTTTACACTTATCAACCCGAAGGCTTTGGTGACTCTTTACACATCTGGGAACTTCGGACCGCCCTATACGGATTGAAAACTTTACCTCAGCTTTGGTACAATGACCTTACACGCACCTTACGCGAATTGGGTCTTGAGCCAATACTTGACTGCCCCTGCCTCTGGAAGAACGAGCGCCTCATCGTTTTCTTCTACGTAGACGACATCATCGTCATGGCTAAGCCAGGCCATACTTCTGCAATGGATGATTTTGAGCGCAAGTTGTGCAAGCGCTACGATATCACCATACTAAAAGACCGTACTTCGCAGACTTTTTGTGGCATAACTACCTTTCGAGACCGAGACAATGGTGACGCATGGCTATCTCAGAAAGGATATCTTGAAACCATATATCATCGATATCCTTCACCTAAGCCGTTAAGCAAAGCTCCTGTAACACCTTTACCTTTGGAAGAACTAGTTCCCTCAGCTGAAGCAACAAATTCCCAGAACCAGCACCGGTATGCCCAGATCGTCGGCTCAATTGGCTATGCTGCGGGTGCTACACGACCTGATGTTGCAAAAGCACATTCAAAACTTTCGGAATTCCTCACAAACCCTCCTTCAAAGCATATTTCTGCCGCATATCAGTGCCTTGCATATTTATATCACACGCGTGATCGAGCGCTTCGCTACTCCGCTTCACACATCGATCATCAAATCCATTTGAAGGACCGGGAGGAAATAGACTTCTATGGGGCAACAGATGCGTCATATACAGACCACAAAGCGACGCGAAAATCCTCTCAAGGCTTTATTTTCTTCCTCTTTGGCTGTCACAAGACGCTACGTGCAAGAGGTCAAAGGCTCGTGAGGAAGCAATGATTGAATTGCAAAGTACAATATCTAGTGGAGATACAAAGACGTTGTGT
>JALRMI010000607.1:0-13289 GCA_026120165.1 Leptosphaerulina australis
GAAATGATACTATCTCTTTGGCGCACTGATAATTCACCCCCTGCGACGCGATTTGCTGAAATTTGGGCTCCAAACGAAGTCATGTTAGTCGTGCAGTAGAAGATTGAAGTTAGGAGGGTTGGTCTCGTGTTTGGTGTTGCGGAAAAGGTCCGTGCTGGTGCGAACAGACTAATTCCCTAGTACTGTAGTTGATGGTGCCTGGGTTAGTGGCAACTTGCAGGCCTTGGTTGTTTGGTCCTGTATTACTCGCTATGACGCTTTGCATGGCTATGATAGCGCAAGCAAGCCATGTTGAGGTGATTGAAGATGTGCGAAGAGTCGCTGTGCAAGCCCGTCAGCTGACTCTCCGCGCCAGCGGTGCCTTGAAGCATACGCCACAGCTCGACCTTTTAGGAGTAGCATATATTACAGTACCACCCTGTCTATGACTATAACAGCGCTTTGTAAGCCCATCTGATCTTTACGTTAGGAAGGGCGACAGATCTCTTGGACACGGATAAACTTGTTACCACAAAGTCGCAAAGCTGTAGAGGCTGTGAGTTAGATGCTACCTTCCTCATTCACTAGACTATCATGGTAAAGTGCCGGCATACGAAAATATGGCTGTTGCTGGCACGAAGTAGGGGTTTAAAGCGATCACAGCCGACTGTACGATGATTGAAACGATGGACAGCACTATCAATGACACTGTGATTTTCATACTGCAGGCGCTTGCATTCAAGGGACAGAGTGCAAAGAATAACGGAATGGTGAGTTTGGATTTGTAAACTGGCGTAGGAGAGTTCTGGATGCGCAAAATAGCGATGCATCTCGCTGCGGCGGGTTTCTCGACCCACAGGGGGGGACGTTACGCATGATTATACAACCTCAAAAGAAAATATATATTATGTCCGTACAACATTCGCAGTACGGTTCGCTGACTATACAAGATGTTGTAATCACGGGGCTAATGCCAAGTGATTGCAACCGTGCACGCACTCATGTATACGAACTTTTTCCCCGCATGTAGAACATCAAGCAATCAACGACAGTTACTTGCCCACCCCAACATTCCCGCGCGCTGTGTACACCGTGCAAACTCAGCTCTTCACTCTCTTGGTCTTGCTCACACCATGATCAGCTAGCTGACAGAGTCCATTCAACATATTAAGTATTGCACTTTTTTCCTTAATCGCCTCCCGTAAAATAGCCGATCACCCCTGCCGTATATACCTACCCGTAACCAATATATTACCAATTGTAGCACCACTACCGTTGTACCTCAGCGAAGCTCTCCATTAGGTAGTCATACTACTAATGGTGCTAGCTTTTAACAAGATAGGCATTTTCCATCCCCAAAAGAAATTTATCAGTAACTACATGCCACACGCAATGTGGAGACTTATTGGCCTATCGGGTTAAAAAAAAATTGACCTAACCAGGGGTCGAACCTGGAATCTCTTGATACCGATAATTCAGATTGAAATCCTGATGAATCGTAGTCAAGCGCCTTGCCATTGGGCCATTAGGCCAGACGGTAATCTGGTTGATGTTATGTGTGCAATTTGAAAAATATATACCTTACTATACTGTTAGTCAAATGTCTTTCCATCTTGAATGATCACCCTCAGCACTCCCGTAATTGGGGTAGGAGAAACCTTGTGTTATGTGGCCGAGAAGAGTTTTCTTTTTCGCCGACAAGGCCGGCCGGTATCGATAACACTTGTAGGGCACCATCGGCAAACCATCTTCCTCTGCAAGGCTCATTTATGTACAAATCCATTAGTTGTAATGTCGGACGATGTAGTTTAGGCGATTCGTTGTGGGCGGTGTAATGTTGCGCAACTGGTCCTAGGGCTGGGCGAGTGAGGTGAGTCCACCTTTTTGAGGCAGCCGTTACGTCCCTACACACATCCATACTGTCTGTCGTGTAAGAATGTAAACCAGGCACAGTGCTGCGAGCTGTATGCGTTCATACCCAGTAATAAGATGGCCAATCTGCCACATCATCCCATGGATAGAGGGAGCAAGTGGAACGCTGCGTCATAAGGTATTAGAAATGTCCTCATGCTAATGCCACAAGCTTGTTATGTTTGATACGTCAGATTATATCGAAGTGTGAGATGTGTAGTTGCGACGTGGCTGTTGGAAGATGGGGCGATGATTGGTCAGGCACGCTAGACTCAAACCCCGCCGCGGATCCATCCCCTGATATCGCACGGCTGGATGAGAGTGTCACGAATATAAAGATGAGGAAGAGATGTATTGTATCTAGCACCTCAGCCGAACACTTATCCATACCGTCATATGGCAAGCTAGCTAACAAGGTTCGAATCTGGCAGCCTTTGGCCTGCGACACCTGATCATTACAATGCAAAGTTGCCTTTGCACTAGATGGCTTCGGGACAATGCTGCTGCCATTGCTCGACTGCATTCAGGCATTTAACAATGTGTACCTTTGAGGTTGTCTTCGACAAAGTTTTCTCAGGCTTAATCCCATAGAATGGTAACACGAACATTCGACCTTATTCAAATGCAAGGTGTCGTCAAAGCCAAGGCCTCTCAGTGCCCGTCAAGACACAAGACGTCCAGGCACATATCTGTAAGACATATGATTCATTGTATCAGCTAATGTCACTCCCTGTATGGAATGTCCGCCAATCTTCTACATATATGCTATGGAAGATAAAGAATATGTGCGTGGGTTCAGTATCAACGTTACATCTGATAGTCTCGATAGGCACCAGCCTCGGTTCTCTGCATCACTTACTTCCCATTTACAGACTCACCCGTATGTGTAAAATGCATATTTAGAATGCGCGTATCGCTAACGCTATCCCGGTCAGCCTGGAAATTTATAGTTAGGAGGAGTGTGCTGGATCCGCAACTTTCTATGTAGAATGGGTAGTGTCAGTATACCCGCCCGTGAAGTGGGAAGGTATAATGGGCGCTATTAATCCACTACCCGTAGATGTCGCGGAGCGCTAGTCCACGGTGCGCAAAGGCATGGGTTGAGATAAGAGTGAAGGATGTATGGATCGAGAGAGTAGATTGTATCGAGCTATACCGCAAATCTCCTACGTGGCAAGGGCTAGCAGTGACGTCTAGGTCATCTACTAGCCTGCCGGTTGTAGGTTCAGATTCTGGGGTTCATCCTTCCAATGTTGGTTGTGGCCGTATCTTTATGTGCCGCGGGATAGATTAATCGGTCCGTATAACCTGTAATCTCATCCGTGCACTTCCACCTCGTATCGTACTGTGATAACGGTACAATACTCGCTGATACCAACAGATATAAAAACAAGAAAAATTGAGAACTAACCTGGTATGTTATTTTATGAAGCTACAGGAGGCATTTCACGGTAATGCCAGCTTTAGAATTTTTCTCCATCGAAAGACATGCCGAACATGTGCGCATCTACAAAAATGTCCAGCACCTGTCCCCAAACCCCAAGCTGGCACTAACTAAGCTGGGAATCCTCTGTGGTAGATGATGTAGTCTTCAGGTTTATCAAGAGGGCATCAAATCTTGGCTAAAAAAAAGACCGACCTTCTTGCTGCTGAAGCTTGAAGGTATATTTCGCAAGCTAACATTAAAGCTCCCTCCAGAAGACAGAATCTCAGATGCAAATCCCAGTTTATGTCCCAAAGGTATCTTGACGTTCGTTTCTAGAGTGTCAGATATGAAAATAGACAGAAAAAGAAGTAAAAGGTTGTTGTTCTCAGTGGACTACAGAGAGCAAATATATGCACAAATGGGCGGAAACCCAAACCCTCCACTACATAGCAAGGTCAAGCAATGGACCAGCTGAACCAGCGATAGAGCGAACCATGCAGAGCATACGGTACTCTCTCAATAAATGCCCATGGCCACGCCCGCCAACAAGCAGAGATGTCAACAATCAGTTGATCGGCAGGCCTGTTTCCTGATCGAGCGTGGCAAAGACCACTATCCACACCATCTCTCGCAGAAAAGTAGGGAGTTGAGGTATTGTATAATAACGTTTTTGAGAGGCGCAGGAGCTAGGCCAGCTCGAGCCGGCGATGCTCGAACAGGGCAGATGGCTGAGTTTGATGCCGCACGTGATCTCACTCAGCCCGTTCCGCCGCACGAGAGATGGTCTCGAGCCCTAGCTCCGGTCTGACTATCTAAGAGAAAGCAAATAAAACAAGAAAGCCAATAAAACAAAACGATTTGCATGTGGCACAGGGACGGTGGGTGGATTGATCGGTGCGATATGCTCGAAAGGTGCTGGTGAAGGGTGATGTTGTATGGTATCGTCAAGCAAAACGTTTTTGCTTGGTGCGCTAGCCGAGCTGGGAGAGCGCATGGACCAACATCATCTGTTCAATGATACGCTTAAATAGGAAACAGGCCGGCCGATCAACTGATTGTTGACATCTTTGCCAACAAGAAGCGAGGTGGCAAGAATACGGGCCGACAAAATAATTTTAGAGGCCAAAGAAATCGTGAGGGAACGCGAGGAACTCCAGTCTGCACGTAGAAACCAACGAACCGCGGAAAATTCGAAGCAAAGAAAGAGACCCATCACACTTATAGAGGAATTGATGAACTGGAACTGGGAAAAGAGATGGCGAGCTGTAGGCAAAGATCGCCCTGAGGCCACCCGGAAGGAACTATGGACACGGCACCCAGGAAGACTATACAATGGACTTACAAAGGCTCAGGCCACAGCCCTGTTTCTACTACGCACCGAAGTAATAGGACTTAACAACTGGCTCGCTCGGCGTCGCGTTCCAGGCGTAGACAGAACATGTCCGTGCGGATGGCGAGATCAGACAGTGCAACACGTAGTTTACCACTGCCAACGACACGACAGAAGGACGCTACTTCCATTGCTTCAGACTGAGAGGGTGCGGGTTGCACTGCAGTGCAGAACTCAGGCTCCGGCGATCGCACGGTAGTTGATACAACAAGACGTCTTACAGCAATTCAAGGTTGCCAACGCACTAGAACGTGAAGAGATAATGGAGTATGAACAGGTAGATGGACTGTCAGAGTGGTAATATGGGGCTACCTGTCTATCCCAGCCTTGTCCCTCTTCCCTAATTCTTTCGATCTCCCCGAACAGGGGCGAGAATGGCAGCAAAGGCGGTCGAATGGAGAGGATACAACTACAGTACCAGCTCTGAACAGGGGCTGTAGGTAAGGCACACGAAAGGTTTTCTCAAAGAATTTTTCCTAAAGGCAAGAGTCTGCGTGACCACATAGGTACAAAACAGACGGTAAATAGAGCAAATAATAATAATAATATGTGCACAACCTGAAAGAAAACAAGTGACAATACGTCATATGAGACGCAATCAACTGTCCATCTTGTGAATTGAGGTGCTAGTCTGACATGAAGCTCTCATGTAGCACTTTCTAGAATTCGCCGTGCTAAAGGCGCATGCAGAATCGTCTGATGGTTCTGCACGAATATAATACCAGCTAACACTCTGGCATGCAAAGTCTAAAGAAATGATTGTTTTGACCCCTCTTTCTATCAACTTTTGCGTGGAACTGCTTCCACTATGGACACTGTGAATCGGGTTGTGGATCCGAGGGCCGACCCACTAGTTGCAAATGTGGGGTAAAAGATAGGATAGGTAAGCTGAAGTATGAGTGCACTAAAATAACAGCGTGATTTTGGTAAATGAGCTGTTGTCAAAACCAGACATGAGTATCACCGGCCTTGTACGGATATCCTCAATCAGAAAAGACAATTTGTCATGTTGCTAAACATAGAAATTTGCACGAGAAGACATACAGAAAACCGCTTTAATTGATAGATAAGGAGAAGCAGCAAATCACGGTGCGTTAGTTTATATGGTCAATGCGGACGACTCGTCTGCATAGTAACTCTCACTGGACCTATCCAAATATCAAAATGATGCTCATGACTGTGGCACATCGCCACAAGTATCTTCACCATTGGCTGGCTTATTTCTCGTACAGGAAGCTCGAGGGCTAAGTTCAGCTTAAAATTCCTCTCCAGCATTACCCTTTATCCGTTTCTTGGCGGCTTGCACAACATCAGCAGTCTTGCGCTGGTGGGTTTGATTGTTCAGTGCAGCCTCCTCCTTCATTTCAAACCAGAGACGCATTGCCTGAACATACCCAACGTCACGAGATACGATTTTAGTTTCTAATGTGGAGCGCGAAGGCTCCGTACGGGTCTGCTCATCAATTGCTGTATCGATACTCCTGTTGGCTATGTCGATGTCCGGCTCAGTGACTACAGGGCGTTGCGACTGTGAACTGCTACTGGTATCAGGCCGTTCTTCGAAGTTTGCATCATTCACTGGAGATAGTGGATTGAACGGTGAAGTTGTATCCGGCGTTTGCGGCTGTAAAGCGATGTCTTGTTCTTGGTAGGGAGATCGAAATTCTGATGAGGGTGGATGCATCCGCAACGGGTGTATGCCCATTTCAACATCGATGCTGTCGCCTATTTCGACGTTAACATATACGGGCGCTTTGACCGAGAAGGCGGGCTGTGGTTGAACTGCCAATGGAGACTGGGTCCAAAGGCATGCGTTGGCTGGCGGCTCGCCAATCAGCTAGAAAAACCTGATCGATAGTGCACATTGCGAGATTGCTCTCAGACGCGTTCTTACCTGCTGTAGAACTCTCTGGAATCCAAGCTCCAAACGTTGACACGCTGGAGATGCTCAATAGTCGAGTGGAAGTGGCTCGTGACATGGTTCTTTGTGCACGCTCGCCTGTAGATTTCTGATGCGATGAAATGCTGCTCCTGATACTCTCGCCACCTTGATGTGAATTACTGCGTGAAGATCGCGTTCTTCTTGGCACGATCTGGCGCGGCGAAAGGACGGGGACATGGCTAACGCCCCAACTGTCGACAGGGCTTGACAAACTTGACAAGGCGGCCCGAGTGCGACCTACAATGCCGACTCGTTTGTTTGAAGCGGCAGAGGAATTGCTGAAGTTAAGATTGAGTGACAGATTGCTTGACATCAGGACTCCAGCCGTTGCAGTTCAAGTGTATTGAAGTGGCAGGACTCTTGTGCTGGTTGTTGGCGCAATCGATTTAGGCAAGTATAAATCAGAGAGAACAAGGTGAACTTTTTTTTTCCAAGAATTGGATAGGATGACGCAACTGGATGTGTTTCAATTTAGCCATGGAACGATATGGGGTGTTCATCTTCACTTTCACTCTACTGGTTCGATTCCTCGATCTCACAGCTGGCAGGACGATCGCGATCGACTTTTCCTGCAATCAGAAATGAAGGAAATGTAACAATGGTCCCCTGGTATACGGCTCTAGACCTCGTGGGCGTTTGCTGACGCTGTACAGCGGGGTATGGAAAGTAGTCGGGTTGATGGTGCCGGGATAGCAAACGCCACATGCGTTGCATTCTTCGTAGGACCACAAGGTCAAGATTAGAGGCACTCAGCTGAGGACTGAGCTCAAAGAATTGCAATAGTGCTCTGCTTTCGAACGAAAGAATCTTAGACTCTTTACTGAACATGGTTTATTGGGTCCAAAGGTTGGTTATTGGTGATGCTAACCAAGACAAACCTCTGGTACATGGTCTGCTTCTTCTTCAAAATGTCCTACTTGTTATGACGTATCTGTGAGGTGACATGTGAGCAGGGACGTTGTCATGATACTCAAACAGAGCTTACCACGACATGGCTAGAATCTCCTTTTCGTGTGGCACACCAAACTACTAAGAATTTAGCTATTTCACACATGGAGAAGTGATGGCGACCTAGCGTAGACGAGCTTGCTCAAAGAAACAAGAAACCCACCCTTTGCTCCCCGACAGGTATGAGTATGTGTATGCGAGAGCTGCGTGAAGTCAAGAGGGAGTATCTCCAAACAGCCAACAGGTGCTATCACGCCGTGCGAATTCTCCACCTCGTGCGCTCAGAGAGAAGCGAGGTGGCACGTGGCACCGGAAAAACACTCCCTTGTCATTCTTCATGGTGTGATCCAAATCTTCGCCCCACTCTGACGCCTGTCTTCAGCGCTCGAATCGAGCTCATGCAACACAAACAAATCATTTCACCAGCACAGTGCATGTTTCGTTCCCTGTTTGGTGAAAGCTCTGTGATGGAGGAGTGAAGCTTGCCTTCACTGGCTCTCTGTTGCTGTTCCTCCAAGTGCATGCTTGACCAAAATCCACACGATGCCGAACGCCCATTTTTCCAGCACTCAATTTACAGGTCAACATAACCCCGCTTCTACTACAGACTTTGTGCGCTCTCGGATTCTCCACTAGCTCCCTGCCGTGATTTAGCTTCACCTCAAGCCAGTGAAACCAACTGTTAGCCCACGTCATATATTTCCAACCTCAGGCAGCAGATTGGTCAGCGTTTTTGTTTACTAACACGGATCTTGCTCGCGCCTGTGAACACTAAGCACGCTGTCCTTCAAGTGTTGTTCAATTGTCCTCCATGGCAGCAGCTGGTACATTCAACGCGTTTCGATGCCGCCTGCTCAAGTCACCGTGGCAGCTGCTCCCTATCCATTTCTGTCAGTGCCCGGGTATCTCCCTTAGTCCTGTAAAGATCAGGATGGATCTGCCGCTAGGCTAGGTCCAATCTAGCGGCTCTGGCTATATGGTAGCGATTCACTTACATAAAACCAGAGCTTGGGATAGAGACAATAGAACGATGCTTTTCTCACATCCTCCGCATTGATAAATTTCGATCCGTAAAGCGGACTGAATTTTGTTAATACAAACACATTCATTGTTGAATTAGCTTTGACTCATTTCTACAGGAATGATGTTGCAGTGATTGTGACTGACAATGACAGAATTCTGGCGTTTCCTTAGGGAAGCGAGTTTTGCTGCACGCACAACAGTGTCTCAAAGTGATCTCTTGGCTAACAAAAAGACGGGCCTTCTTGCTGACGAAGCTTGAAGGTATATATCGTAGGCTAATACAATCGCCAAAAAAAACAATAAATAGTGTTCTCACATTTACGCTTTGCAAAAGTCATTGCAAGGTTGGAAAAAGTCACGGGATACTTACATAAGCTGTTACGAGTGAGTGCCTCGCTTGGCTTCCTGAAGGTTGCGTTGAGCCCTCACTAGTTCGACGACTCTTCACCCGGACCATGGAGGACGCTTACGCAATCTGTGTCATCCCAGGACCATTGTTGCATATGCAATCCTTTCCTCAGCACTTCTACTGATTTTTTAGGTTTGACACAGTTTATCATCAGTGACAGTCTCGGACGTATGCTTCACCACTGTCGTCTACCATGTGTTTGGCGTCATAACTGACGCAATACCGAACTCTGTCCTGACATTTGCTGCCGTATACCCTTGCCGCCATCTTCAAAAGCATGTCTCTTCGCTTCAGGCGTACGTTCACACGATTCCAGCGTGCACTATAGCACTGCAAGTCCACAGATTGTGAAAAATACTAGACGACTGCATCTGATTGCAGTCTACACTGCACCTGTACAGCTTTGTCACCAGTTGCCAACAATCAATTCAATCTGGCTTCTGGCTTCACGCGCTTACCTAACAAGGAAGAGATTAAACATGTATAGGTAATTGCTAGGCCTATACAGGTAATCAATCAATTCAATCCGAGCCCTCTGTGCCCCACTTAATTGATTGTTGGCAACTCTGATTGTCACAGTACTACAACTGAAGGACATTTTGAAAATTACTTAACTCAGAATAGCCTCCATATCTCTGCTGGAAACGTGGGGGTGTGACTGGCGACCTCTGTCAACGGGAACAAGGAGTGCAGAATCGTTGTTCTCTTGATTTCTATCTGAGCTATGGAAATCTGTAGAATGGAACCAAACTAGAGCGAATCGGGCTTAGCGACAGATCCAACTAACCGAAATAGAGCCGAGGTAGTTACCCAGGCACTGACAACCTCCTACGCCCCCAATGCAGCCTGTGCATCGCGCGTCAAGAACACTCTCATATTATTTACCCCAGCAATAGCAAACATGCGCTGCTTCTGTAGCTCATACATCGCACCAATGCCCTCTTTCTTCCCAAACTTTTTATGTCCACGACTGATACTCTCATTCACAGCTTGAACACAGGTTTCGATGTTGTCGAAATAGCGCATCCTACCGTGCTCTGAGTCCATTCGCCCAATGCCCGTGAACAACTTGCCAGCAGCCTTCAGTTTGCCAAGCGTGGTCCAGAACAATTCTAACCGGGTTTCGGTGAGACCGTCGGTTTGAATCTTCTGGCTGAACATTCTCGCCTTTCGTTGAACTCCCCTCGTTTTCCGCTCTAATGCCCTGGCCTCCACCTTATTGAATTTTTCAATTCGCATAGGTGTGACCGCCTTCTTGGGTGCGGTGCGAGATACTGGAGTTTTGCTTCTACGCTTTGAAATTGTTGCAGGCTTCTTCAGTTTTGCCACGTCTCGAGTTCCGCCATTTTTGGAATGCGGACTCTGTGCCACGCGATTAACCTTGGGGCTCACAATGTCGCAATCAACATGCAAAACTGTACTTTGCTGAGTGCACAGTGATGTGGATATTGCGGTGACAGACTTCGAACTTGGCGGCGCGTGTGCTGATGTCGCTTCACGTCTACTCGCATCCAGCGGTAGCGCCTGGCCTGATCCTTCCGTATTCGGCACATTCGTTGATCCTGTCCTAGCACGCGTAGGTGCAAGTTCTGCGATACCGGCTTTTGTTACAGTGATGTCATTTCCTTGCAAGAGCTTCGGTACCGGCAGCCCTTTTCTCCTCTTGACACGTGGTGTGGCTTTTGACTTCACTATCGAGATACAGTTAGCTAGTGCTTGTGGACTTTACACGCCAGCGAGACGCTCTTCTGCTTTGATCGGAATCTTTGAGTACCTGTTGATGATGCTACAGACGCTGATTGCTCCAACGGTGACGAGCTTTTAGTGCGTTGAGGCTTTTGATCTGGATGATTTTGGCTGAAAAAACTAGATAAGCTTGATAATTTTCGGATTTGGCATGCTGGATATCGCGAGGATATCTTGGCAGTCTCTTCTTCTGACGCTACCGTTGTCATGGCGCCCTTGCCATCTCCAGCTTGATTTAATTGCTCCTGTGGCCCAAGATTTCCAAACGATCGAGATATCTTCTCATACAGATTACCTGCACGCACATTCTTGAGTGGGACTGTCCGATGGTAGTTTTGGCGCCGGGAGTTCAGCGAGATTGAGCCAAATCGTTTCGTTAGCGGCGATGACTTTGCAACTTTAGCTAGGCTTTAACTGATAATTGTCTCAACCCACCAATTCTATATGCTCTGACTTTATTAGCTTGGTGCTCTGCTTCCTACCACCGGATGCTGTGAATGTAAACAGATGCTCGACATCTGTACTAGTGTTTTCCGGGGCTGTACTGCCTCTCTGACATTTGCTATCTTTTGATTGTGAAGCCTGCTCGATAGATTTCTTTGTAGATCTGATTCTGTTCTTGGTGGATGTGAATGGTATGAAGCATTGATTGTTAGGTATCATAGAGAAGTCCGTACAAGGCATCACCGCAAAAGGCTCACATACCGATGTGCGCGTGGACTCAGGTCCAGTGCTGCGACAGTGTCCGTCACCGATAGCAGTTGGGGGCAGTTTGCGCAAATCGAACTGCTTACTTGTCTCCGCCGGTTTCGCCCGCTGTACGCTAAACTGGGTACCGTCTATGTCTACATGCGGTCTTTTGGGCGACACTTGCGCAGGCCTTGGAGCAGCTGATGTAGGCACATGTGGGTATGATGGATGCGTTGGGTCTACCCAGTATCCATATTTATTTTTCTTCTTTGGGAGCGCGTTACCGGGGGGCATTAAAACTGCGGTTGAACATGCTCGTCAGTCCAGCTCAATAAATTCCTCAGAAACGTACTTTTGCCCCTGTGACCAGAGTGTATCAGTTTTCAATGGAGACTCAAGATACCAGAAAGCTATAAAGGCAAATCGCGTCTATAGGCATCAAGCAGGATGGATGCAAAATGGAGGTGAAGATAGCAGAGTCTTGTCGCCCAAAGTCAGGAGGCTGTCAGGAGCCGCCGCTGGATGACATACGCCTTTCTAACAAAAATTTTGTTGAGACTGCCGTTTGTGGAAACTTGAAGGTGAGGGTTAGCATAGGAGGCATTGTTGAATGGAATGTGAAGGCGAACTGTAGGCAGCAGCCAGCTGCTCTCCCTGTGATCGAGCCCCTACAGTGAACAAAAAGACTTGTTTGCATTATTTGGATCTCTTGCAACTACCTTGGGGCATATTCTCATTGAACTTCGCGAAAATTTCATCGTTTGCATACCTCTGTTGAGCTACCACTGAATCCTTGACATGCAACAAGCACGCCTTTTGCACCGCCTACAAGCCCTTGAAAGAGATATCGAGACATGATGTAAGCGCAACACAGGACATGAGATGATGTGAACAGAAATTCCGGGTTTTTGCAGTAACTTGTCTCTTGATTGCGGTTTTGAGTGAACGACATCTCGGAAGGCAGACGCAACACCTAAGAGCTTAGAAACATCCACAAGGGGAAACAGTAATGCTAGAACAATACCACACGGCTGTTGTAATATAAGCGATCTAAGATATGGTGGTGAGGTCTGTTAGTGGGAACAATACTGTCGGTATACTCTCTCGGGCCCTACTTGGATAGGTCCGGGAGGTAACGTGACCTGCACCTTGCTGCAAGCGTGCCTCGGATTGAGAGAAGAGTTTGAAAAGAGAAGAAAGGCAGCGACCAAGGTCACAACCGTGTATCCAAGAGAACGATAATTAACGATACTCTGTTACTGCTACCACGTGGTACGGGTTAGCATCAACGTTCAGTTGTGCTAGCTAGTATACAGGTGTAGGTTAATCTGTTCTTCAGAGTTTTTCGTTGTTGTTTGCTACTGAGGTTGGCTAGGGCCATATTTATGTACATGTGAAGATCACGTATGTTGATCTTCCTTTCACTGTGCCAATATACTCACAGATACATATGCATTGTTGTATTGTTGTTTCCACCTGAGTTGTGGTTGTGCAAAGGAATCACTATAATAAATGAGACTATAAAAAATTTAACCTACTCGGGCCCTTAAGGTGTTTTCAACAAGATTTTACAAATCTGCCCGGGCTACGCACGGGTAGTAGTAGTAGCAGTAGTAGTATTGTATTAACGTCCCGGTACATTTGGCAGTTGCCTTTACATACATTGTGACCTCCATGGGGTATTGGGGACGCGCCAGGCGCTAAAGCGGAGGCGGATCTTGTTTAGGCTACCTCCCAGTAGAGGCATTTCTTGTCTTCCTCTCTCCTCCATGCGAGATTAGAAGATAGTTTTGTGTTGTAGGAGCAAGGGCAGAGGGAAGTTGAT
>JALRMI010000608.1:0-13278 GCA_026120165.1 Leptosphaerulina australis
TGATAATTCACCCCCTGCGACGCGATTTGCTGAAATTTGGGCTCCAAACGAAGTCATGTTAGTCGTGCAGTAGGAGATTGAAGTTAGGAGGGTTGGTCTTGTGTTTGGTGTTGCGGAAAAGGTCCGTGCTGGTGCGAACAGACTAATTCCCTAGTACTGTAGCGCCAGGAATGTAATTACGGGTGTAGAGCATCCGACAGGCTTTACAGTGTCAAACAGCTTCCTAGGTTAGCAAGAAGTGAGGGTAGAAAAGAGGTAAATGGGCTTCTTTCTCGTGAAATGCTTTGTGGATGAAGTGGTGACAGTGGAGTGAAACATAGGAATGTAGATGATTCGAGACCACTTAGGCACGAGGTTGGTAAACGTGATAAGTGACCAGAAGTGGCTAAAAGCGGTATGTTCGGCGGCGTTGTAGACAAGTCTACTGCTCTGTGCGTGCAGTTTGCTGAACATTGTGGACTCGGAGAGTACAGCCAGCAGTGGGTTGAGGGGAGCTGGCAATCACGCTTCTTGACGTACCAGAAAGTAGCTCTCAGTCCTGCACTATGTGTTTGAAGGATGATGTCTCTAACCCAAGTGCCGTACTCACTTCTGGTTAAAAAAACGATAGGAGAATTGCGAACGCAAGCTGTCTGTACAAATCTCTCCCAAATGTGGAAATTCTCCACGTTGCAGCCCGTATAGACCCTAGGTCCATGCCCAGAACGCCCTGCTTCAAATGCTTGTTACCATAATAACCAAACCCCACCGTACTCCAAGCAAAGCAAACTCTCCATACACCTATCCTATCCCACCCATATCCTCCAATCATAAAGCATATTTTCATTTTAATCATCAGCTGGCTCGACTCTTACGAGTATTTCTTCCAAGAACCCCTCGAGAAAACCTGCAACCTCACCACCCATACCTACTTCGCCCTTCTCATCCCACCGATCCAGCTCCTTGAATTGTTCTGTCAGTTGCCCCACAAGCCTTTTTACGTTGTCGTGACATTCTTGCCGGTCTTTCTTCCTCCTTAAGTATGCATCAGGATCGCGCATGGTTTGAGCAGATGCAGCTTCCTGTTTGTTGAGAAGGTTTAAATGGTACGTGCGGCGGGAGAGTGCCGCTTCTAGTGCAGGAACAACCACACCAGTGAGAGCCGTTATCTCTGCTGGTTGGTTGGAAGCTGGAGGTAGGAAAGCCAGATCAGTCGGCTGAGGCTTTATCCTACCGAACGAATTGCGAGCTTGTGAGGATTTGGTAGGCGGAGGGGACAGGCTGCCATTCAAAGACCCCTGGCAGCTGTTCTGGTGAGGCGGCGGCGACGGAGGTGGTTGCTGCCCCCAGTTTCCGAGCAGCGGCCCACCGAAAGGATCATTCGATGATCCCGTGTCAGAACATGATGGTTTTCCGGGAGTTGCTGGTGCGAATGCTTGTTGCGGCGATGGAAGAGGCTTCTGGCCAGTAAGTGCTGGTAGCGGCTGCTGGCCCGCTAGTGGTGGTAGAGGTTTCTGAGCCTGTAAGAAGGGCAACTGTTGACTGGTCTGCAAGGCTGGACTCGGCAATGGTTTCGATTGTACTGATGTTGGCGTACTCCCTCTCGAGCTGGGCCCTCGGAATGGAGGAATTTCTGGGATTGACATTGGGAGGACAGAGCCTCTGGGTGTAGGGTTGCGATGTTGTGGTGTGATGTCTAAACCTGCTATGTCTTCGGCGATTGATCGCTGAATGTACTCGTCGTAGGCATGTGCTAGTGGAGTCTGCCGACGTGGGCCCTGGGGTTTTGACGGCGTTGTTGGAGTCATCAATCCACGGTTCTGAGGTGGTGAGAAGACATTGGGTACAGGCGACGTACGTACTGGCTCCTGTTTAGGTGGTGGAAAGATGGGTGCATTCCTCTTATCAGGCGAAGGTGGCAGAGGCACTCTGGAAGCTGTGTTGAGTGATGTCGTGGGTGATGCACCGGTCCAAAGCGGGGCCAGACGTTTGTTGGGCGATGGCGGTGGACTCGCTCGGATCGTGTCATCGTTCTCATCAACATGACCACCACGATGCGCCACGGATTTTCTTTGAGGAGACACATTGCGTGCATTGGCGCCAGCGTTGTTCAACGGCGCAAGCACTGGCCCTCTGCCACCCGCAGCGGGTCTTACAGTACCAAAGTCCCACAGATCTTCATCAACAGGCTCCCTTCGCACCGGCATGTCCTCGTCATCATCTTCAGCGGCCTCTTTTGGATGTCTGAGTTTCCAATCTTGGTACCTTGTGATGAGTTCTTGTAGACGAGCGGGTTTACCGGCTTTCTTGATAAATGCTGTCTGCAGCAGCTGTTTTGCTGTCGGGCGCTCCTTGGGGTCTTTTCGCAGGCACAATTGAACGAATTCCTTGAAAGCTGACGAAAAGTTCCCCTCCAGTACGGGTGGTGGATTTTTGGGTATCAAGAAGAGAACCTTCATTGGGTGGATATCGGCGTAAGGAGGCTCACCGTTTGCCAGCTCCAGCGCTGTGATGCCGAGAGACCAAATGTCCGCCTTGCCATCGTAGCCAGATTGCTTGATAACCTCAGGCGCCATCCAGAATGGTGTGCCTACAAATGTATTCTTCTTGGTCATTGTTGCAGAGAGCTGACCAGAGACTCCAAAATCCGCAAGCTTGACCTGACCGCTCGCGCTGACAAGAATGTTGGCAGCTGTTGTTGATTTAGTAAGCTGCAACTATCATGCAACCATAAACTTACCCTTGATGTCTCGATGCAGTTTATGATCCTCATGCAGATACGTCAACCCCATCAGTAGCTCTTTCAGCATGATGGCGATCTCTGCCTCTGCCAGAGGTCCAGGCTTCATCAGATCAGCGCAGCTTCCACCTGAGCAGAATTCCATAACTATCCAGAGGTCTGAGCCATGGAGGTATGATCCGTAGTATTTTGTGACGTAAGTTGAGTTCAGACCTGATAGTATCATGATCTCGCCCATTATGTCGTCCACCTCGTCCTCTGCGTTTTCTACATCGATGACCTTGATTGCGACTGTGTGTCCTGTTCTTCTGTCTACACCTTTGTAGACTTTACCAAAACTGCCTCCGCCTATACATTCTTGCTTGGTGTAAAGTGTTGTAGGGTCGACTGACGAATTTCCTAGGTCTGCCGCCATTTTGCTGTAGGGTCCAGCTCAGATATTGATTTGGGTAGTGAATATGTAGTGATCAGTTTTTTGTGAAGGCGCTCGGGAGCTTTTGGTGCAGGTGGTAAAGTGGGAGGTTGCTGTTATGGAGTGAGCGTGCGTCAATCGTGACTGGCGGTGGAAGGAAGGAAGGAAGGAAGGAAAAGAAAGTAGGCGGCAGCGGCGGTGCCTTCTGTGCGTGAGCCAAGACGTGTTGGGAAGTTGCAGTATCTGTAGTATCCAGGATTCGAATATCTCAAGGAAGGTGCGTCAAGTGAGAATCGCCGTTATGCTGAATGGCGGGCGCGTTGTCCAATGTTTCGTAAACACGGATCGCGCGGAGCAACCACAACCACTGAACGAGGGGCAAGCGAGTGCGCAGCCGTGGTTACAAGCACATGCGCTGCGGCAAAGTGCAGTTTGCTGAGTATGCAAATGAACTAAAGAACAAAGACGCTGGTTAAGAGAGAGTATTTGTTACTCTTACCCTGGGTTTGTCATGGAGCGATGTATGTTGTGCGGTGACGGTGTGTCAATATAGCAAAGAATGTCCTTCTGGCATGTAATGCGTTGTGGACTGCAGGGACGTAGAGAGCAACTGTGACTTCACAAGCGAAGAGGTTCGAAATATTGAGCCGGCGGCAATGAGATTACACGCCCAGCAGCGCGACAGCCACCAGTAGACCATATCAACCTCGCATCGACGCGTCGCGGTGGTGGTTGTGGAGGCCTAGCTCCCGTCGCTATCGTCTCGTCATTCCACAGCTTGCACGTGGTGATTGGTCCTCAGTAGTCTCAATATTGGCGTGACTGCGTGCTTATGCGTGTTTCAGCTGCCCAAAACAAATAAATGTCATATGCCTCACAATAACGTCGTGGAAAATACTCGTTCAAGTTAAATGGTCTCAGCACTGTACAATTCGTTGGGGTATCCATATGCCACTGCCGTTATGAGCCATAATCATATCCACTAGTGGATGGTCTCGTTGAATACAAAAAAAAAGACACGAAACAAAATAAGGAAATCCTTCAGCGCCGCCAAATGCTATCAATACCTTTCATGCAGCTTCTGGTCGATTTTCCGTGGCCAAGGGGGCATTGTGCGCTCAGTACCGTCTGCGAATCCTATCCCCAAGCGTGCTCTCTCCCTCGCTCTCTTCCTCGACAGGTGCTGGTGTCCTCCTCTCGCGCGCCCTGTGTGCCTTCCTCCTTCTGTTATGACTGACATTGCTGGCAGAATCGTCGGGTCCGATCTCGCTTCTCAGATCATCCAAGCCCTCGTCCGGGTCTCTGAAGCCAGCAGGCGTGTTCATCCTCACCTCGATATCATCCAATCCTGGGCCTCGTCGTTGCTGTGCAACCATTGAGAGCGCAGCAGCACGCTCACGAAGGCGTCTGCGGACCTGCTCAGCCTGATTATGCAGGTGCTCGAATGCGTCTTCCATGGCTTCCATTCCAAGATAGATCTCACGTTCAATTTCTGCGAGTACAGCGACTTCAGTCTCCTCATCAATTTGCACAGGCGCAGGGCCTCCGCCTCCAGGGCGGACCGAACCTGGTCGCACTGATCCAGGGCGAGAGTGCGGCCCAGGACTGAAAGTCCGGAATTGCGGCCCAGGGCTCGGTGATGCGAAGCGCTGTGGTCCATCAGTTGACGGAATTTGGCCAGGCATGAGATCTTCCGCACCCGACCAAAGGAAGCCATCAAAGCGCCCTGACACGAGGATCTCCCACTCATGCTTTGTCACTGCTGCTAAAGTCGCCAGGATGTTGTGCATGTCAGGGTTGCGGATCAGATACATGACGGTGAGCTGATCTCGTGGCTCCTTGTGAAGACGGTACAGTCGCTGCAGCGCCAGGCCAGCTTTGGTCAAGTACGGCGGTGTGCCTGTATCAGGTTTCTGTGTACGAGGGGAAGGAAGCTTCTCCAGGCCCCAAAGAAGTGCATAGAATAGCGGTCGTTGTGGCTGATCTAGACGGGTTAGCATGATGAAAGACAAGGTCTCGTCATCAGCGTCTTCCGGAGAGTTGTCTTGTTGATCTGTCAGCCATGACTGGACTGATGACTTCGTCTTCTTCGCTTGCTTTTCATAGTGAGCTCGGTACTGGTCGGGCACATCAACGTCAATTTGCTGACAAGGTTCTCCCAGCTCTGAGATGCCCAGGCCAGGCGCAACTGGATCATTATACGGTGGCCAGGTTGGTAGCTCACAACGACCAGAGACTAGCTCTAGAATTTCGCCCCAGTTGACGCCCGAGTTCTCCTCTGGAACCGGCTGATCAAAGCACATCAAGCACTGGCATTGTTCTGATGAGATGTTACGAGCAAACACATTTTCGAGACGATCAAGCAGACGGCGTGCCACAGAGCGATATCCAGTTGCAACGGCGAGGGAGCCATTCGTGTCTATGACAGTATTATAGCTGTTCAGCACATTCTCAAGGGGCCGAAACAGTGTTCGAACATCGTGACCTTGCGCGCCACTTGTCATGGGCGACATGTATGATGAGTAAGTTGGAACTGACGCGCCCTCTATGGCACCCAATAAACTTCGTGGAATTGGGCGAGGCAAACCGCCATTTTGGAGAAGATAATCAACGCGGGGTGGGTCTCCCGTCATTGCTGGCGCTGGTGGCGGCGGTGGTGGTGGAGGTGGTGGAGGCATTGGCGAACCGTACCCAGGATTTACCGACGACTCACGAGAAACAGGATCCAGAATCTCAACAGTGGCGGGCCTGTCTTTATCGTCAAAGATGACAGAAGGAAGGGCCGAATGCTGTGTTGGTGTTCTTGGTGACGAGTCCACAACTGATGCAGGTGAAGCATCCGAATATGCTGGAGACCGCGTTCGACGGGCATGGTAGAGAGGTATGGAGGTTTTCTCTGAGTCGAGAGTTAATTCAGATGACCCCTTTGGCCTTGTCTTCGTTTTGTATGTCTTTGAACTTGAGCTCTTATGAGTACGACCACCTGCTGGACTTGCTGTCTTGGTCCTTGTAGGAACTGCGTGTGGTGACTTTGCTCGGGGCGATTTTGCACGCACTGTGCTAGGTTGGGACCCCGTGGTGGAAGTCAGATCAGTCATGGAGTCCTGCTCCCTTATGCTTGAACGTGATGCTGTATGCCGCTGTCCTGCAGGGGTTGTTACGCGAGTACCACTGTCCACACTTCGTCTGCCTGACTCCATATCCCGGTACAATGTTTCTGGATTCCTCTGTGTGCTGTTGGCGCTTGCGGTTTTCCTTAAATCTGCTGCTGCTGTCGTAGCGGTAAGAGGAGGGCTCGGCGGTACCCGTGGTGGTGGTGGAGGTGCTCGTGTGGGGGTTGGTGGCACCGTTGGTGACCCTTCCTTCTTCTTTTCGTCATGTGAACCATCAACATCAGTAAGGTCTGGGGTCATGGCTGCCTTTCTCCTATCCACATCGTCCCTAGCATATATGCTCTCCTTGCTATACGTTTTGTCGACCGAAGGATACGGCAAGCTCACCCTGGAGTTGTTTGTAGAGCCCAGGGAGCTGCGGCGGGTCATTTCCGGTACGACGGCCATTTTGTGTGACTTGGAGGTTATAGAAGAGGAGGATGTGCGGCTTATGCGCTCCTTTGATGATCGCTCGGGGAGACGGTCGTGCTCAGATTCGTCCTCCTTGGATGCTGATGAGCGTGTCTTACGGGACTTGGTGCTCTTATGACGCTCACGATCCCTATCCCTGCTGCGGTCCCGGTCCCTGTCACGCTCCTTATCCTTGCTTCTGGGGCTGGTACGATCACGGTCGCGCTCACGGTCGGAGTCCTTCTCCTTCTTGCTGCGGCGGCGGTGGAAGTCGGACGAGCTCAGCATCTTCTAGCAACTGAGGTGGAGTAGCTGCGGGTAGCTCGGCGTGTCTGCAGGGTCGGGTGTATGGTGGCAGATGCGGCGTCGCCCTCCCGCCTGCGCGGCTAGAGTGTTGTTCGATTGGGTGATGAAGCGGGCTCGGTGCGCGTTGCGCCTATCAGCGACATAGGACCCCATCCATTAGGGCCTCAAGCAGGATTGTATGTGAAGGGTGCCGCGTTTGGTGAAGGTTCTGAGTGAAAGTGGTTCTAGGCGGTGGAGAGATGTGGTGCTCTGACGTGGTAAGTCTCCAGGCCTACTGCAGGCGCACTGGGCACCTCTCCAACACATGTGCTCGGCCTTGTGCGCACCATCTCAACACCATGGCAAACATCTTCGCTCAGATAGATATGCACGCCAATAAATACTGGTTTGACTGCCGATTGCTTAAAGGTGTGGAGGAGTGCTGGGCTTCGTAGCATCATCATGATGGACATCAGTTGTTTTGTATAAACTGTCATGGGGCTTCTGGGGATTCTTAGACCCCTGCTGCCCAGTGCGCATACTCCGCTGGCAATGCGTGTCAATGCTTCACTGAGGGGCTTCACCGTAAGTACTAGGTTCGACAAGGTGGTATTCTCGTAATCAAACTTATCTGCCAGCCACTTCCATTCTCAAGGAAATCAATTGCACCATCATTGAGGAATTGCAACAGGGCAAGTGAATGAATTGGGTATCTGTAGATCCATGAATACACCATATATCCTGAAAACAGAACCACACCATCCTGTAGAGGTATCATGCGAAAATGAGATGCTGCACACGCGGTCGAAGCCTTTACCAATTTCCCTTGTCATCGACACCGCGTGAATAAATGACAAAAAGCGAATAATGTACAGTATTGCCAGCCAGTCTTGCACCAGTAGATGGAAGAATCAACAAAGGGAAGCAACTTTTCAAAGCTTGATCCCTAAACAACACTCCGGACTCCTTTATCGTAATGTCATCTCCCTGTAGGTCGACAGACGCGTTCCTGTTTTGTAAGGACAGGTTCTTCTTATATACTTGTCAATGGCGACCCTCTTCTTGCCACACCCTCATCGACATTACTAGAATAGATAGTATCTGTCGTCAGCCAACTCCTAGTGGCCTTGTTGCTGGGCCTGAGCATTATTGACATGCTGTTGAGCAAGCTGGGCGCGGAGGGTCGTGATCTCCGTCTGCAGAGTCGCGATCTTTTCATTGTGCTCTTTCTCCATTCGTGCCATGCGAGCTTCGATGTCGCGAACGTATTGCCAAACATCCATTTGGTTTCCCATGACTTCGCGCATACTGCTTCCACTACCGCCATGACTGGACATGCTGCCAGGCTGCGATACCGCCCCTTGAGCAGGGATTTGCTGATGCTGGAGCATGCTTGGCCCTTTGCTGCCTTGCAAGCCGGGTTTGGCCATACCGGCGAGACCAGCTAGTGATGGAAGATGAGGTCCGCTGCTGGTATTCGGGGGCTGCAGAGTAGGAGGCGTGCCTCGAGCAGCACCAGCGCCACGCGCGTAATTTTGCAGATGCATCTGTTGCGACATATTTGGCGATCGTGGGTGACTAACTTCATGGGTACCAAGACGGTAGTGGTCTTGCTGGCTAGGAGAGATCGGCTTAGGACTCTCTGTCATGCCCCCTTGAGCAAAGGCGCTCGGCTGGTTCGCATTGTGGAGCGATGAGATACTCGAAGGAGCTAGTTTTGGCGATATGTTAGTAGGCTGAGTTGCTTGCACCGGATAGTATGGGCGAAGGTTGTTCTGACTGCTGGATCCTCGGTTGGCAGCAATAGGCGGGTAGGTGCTAGAGTGCTGATGATACGAACCTTGCGTAGAGTTTCCGGTATTCTGCCTCTTACGCGCGGGCTCACTGATGCGTCGGCCATCGTCATCGTCGTCCCCTTCTCCGTCTGGTTCGCCGGTGTAAACGACGCCATCCATACCATCGTCGCCCTTGCTATCGCCCATATCCTCATCGATGCCGAAGCTTGACCGACGGCCTGCACAGCCACCCTGACCCTTGTTGTGTCGCGCGAGTGCATCGCCACGTGCGAATCTGCGGCCACACTTGAAGCAGGTATGTGGACGTTCACCGGTATGGAGTTTCGTGTGACGTTTCAAATCGTGCAGTCGCCGAAAGCGTGCTTGGCATGTGGGGCACTCGTAGGGCTTCTCTTGACTGTGTGTCAACAAGTGACTCTTGAGGTTGTGATGCCTTGTGAAATCCGTAGAACAATAAGGGCATTTGTGGCGTTTTGTAGATGGGGACTTTGGATTGTTCTGGCCATACCCTGGCAGACTCATCTGGCGTGCAGGAGCACGTGGATCCTCTGGTGGCATCGGTCCTGGAAATGTGAAGGCTCGATTCCCCGGGTTGTCGCCAGGATTAGGTGCAATCAACTGATGCTGGTGATGGTGCGGCTGATGTTGGGTTCGCTGGTGCGCACCTTCATGTTGCCCACCATGTCCCATAGGGCCTACGGATGCTTCGACGGTAGATGTGGCTGGTGCAGATGTCCCCTCCCCATCCCCAAAGCTAGAGAGACTGACAGGACTCGTCTGCATGTTGTCGCCCGTGACTCCGGTGAGTTCCGGGATGATGATAGGCGGCTTTGTATCCTTCTCGGTTTGAGGTGCCATCTGGGCGTGCGATTGCGGCGCGTCCGACGGGTGGCTCTGACCGTTGCCATGCAGGCTCTGGAGGATAGTCACAGCCGGGTTCGGGCTTGTCTGGCGCGAGTTGCGTTCTCTGTAACGACGCTCGTCGGCCAATGCCGCAGCGCCTGTGAGCGGCGCGGGAGACAGTCTTGGTGAGAGCCCACGTGGAGACTTGACGAGATGTGTGCCGAATGTTGCACCCCCATTAGCATTGCGCGAAGCAGAGCCTGGGGTGCTGGGCCTGTTCGGTGCAGAGAATGGGCCGGCCACCGTAGGAGTGATCGCTCGGGTTGTGGCAGCCATAGTTGCGAGTGCTTAGTCGAACGCTTGTGTAAAGATGACCTTGAGCCAGTGTCAGTATCAGAGGAGGTCAACAGGCATAGACTGGAGCGAACACGCAAAAACTGAGTCTCGCAAATGCATTGCTACTTGCAGGCAGGAAAGATGTAGTGTGGCTGTGACAAACCTTTGTTTTGGGGCGGCCGTTTCCGCGCGCTCTCTATACTCTGTGATAAGTTTGATGCAATAGATGCACGTTCATCTACAGACTTCCTGTGTACCAATAGGCCGGAAATACCGACTGCTCCAAGCAGGCGGCTCTGCAATTGAGCTGAAGTAGAAGTGCTGGAAATGCGCGCTGTCAGGAATCGCGAATGCGACTGTGGCCAAGGTGATCTGCCTCTAGTGCCCCCTCGTAAGGATATCCACTGACGCGCGGAACCAGGAATACAAATGGATGACAAGTGGATGGTGTTTACAGATGATGCTGGCTTCTGGGCACACACGTTACGACTGGAGTGTGGCAGCAAAGTGGGTCGGCCGAGATGGTGGAATGCGGCACCTCAGCGGTCGAAGAGCAGGCAGGTTGGTGAGGCTGCAAGCTGAGCGTGAGTGGGCTGCGCTACTCTGGTGCAGATGGCACACACACACACACAAACTGGGAGCGACAGACGTGCAATGCTGGTCGCTGAATCGGTGAAGCTATAATCGGAACGTGGTGCAAGCAGCAGACAGCGTCTCGCAGAAACCGAGAACGCGCGCGAGGTGCAAGTGTGGTGGTGCTGCGCAGCGTGGAACGGTTCAGGTTGGTGGGAAGTGACGAGTTGTGGCTGAACCTAGGGCAGGTGCGATGTGCTCACGGACCCACGAAGTGCGGAAGGTGCGATAGCTGCAACTTGCCTGTGCTTTTCCTCATTCAAAAGAGTGCACCCGGGGGATCGCTGTATTTGATGATGGGGCGAAAAGATCGACAACAGATGAAGAGCAAAAGAACACTCTCTCGCTTGAAATTGAGTCGCTCTGGCTAGGTGGGAACTTGCGTCTGCCGCGCGTGAGTTGAAGGGGCTGTGTTCGAGCTGCCCCACTCCACATGCTGTCATTGGTCAGCCAATCAGCACTCGGACAAGCCTCTCTAACCAGACAAGCCGCCGCCGCTGCAGACGCCACAACGACATTCAGCGGCGTCCACGACTTGCTCATAGCTACGACCATTTCAGCCAAGAGTACAACTGCCTTGTACGCACCAGGTCGCTATGTTTCAAGTCTGAGAAACGCCACCATCGAAGAATTTGCGTGGACGAAAGAAACCTTTGCAAACGCTGTTGCCAATCATGCGCGAGAAAATCATGACAGGCCAATGACAGGGCTCCGCCGCCATGGTGGCGCAGCGAGCGCATCTATCCAGGGCTCCCCATCCGTCTATCCGTTTGCCGGTGTTGTCGTATCGACACCTCGCCAAAAGCCGCAGGCAATGCTTGACAAACACTGTCTCGACTGTATCGCTGCTCTGATTTCATTCAGCTGTTGTTGTTGTTGTTGTTGTTGTTGTTGTTGCTGCTGCTGTTGCTGTTGCTTCTAGATAGCAGTGTATGAGGCAGGTCTCGAATATGTAGACCCCCTTCAATATCCTCGTGGTGAAAATGCGAGCGAAATGAAAAGCTGACTGGCATCGGGTAATTTCATGTCTCTCTTTGTCTGACGAAGCAACTATCCAAAGCTAGCGGAATTACTGAATCAGTATTATCAATTCGACGTCGCGTGGTACCTACTAGGCTCTGGTTTTCCGAGATATAGCCAATCTATTCCACCCCGGTCCACCTGTAATCCTGCTTTTGGACAGTGATCGGCATACCCGACTCGAGTTGCCATCGACTACTACCCTAAGATACACACTGTGTCACATACACTACTCGTTAGTCTGGGTCATCTCGCCGTCGACGCAGACCAGCATACTCATCAAGCCACCGTCACACACGCCTGTTGGACTTTGCTACCCAGTTATTTGCTTGTTCACCCGGCACGAAGATCCAAAGACCAAATGTGTTTTCTAGGCACAAGATCCTTGTAGGGTAGATCGACAGGAACGCTGCACCCGTGTTCAAATTCAAGTCAGTGGCAAGGTGTGGCTATCAGCCACATCTGGTTTCATCTTGAGGCGATCACTACAGACTGTTTCCCAGGCACCTCATCATGGGACCTTCCGGACTAAAGATGCTTGATTCTTCTTTACTGAGCCAGCTCAACGCTCCTGCACGACGCCACCCACACGCTATCACTCCAGAGCTTTGGTTTCCCCATCCAAAATGTTACAGGATGAGCTGCACCACCCAAGCCACAACTTGTTAGTCACCCCCAAGATGGGAAAACCGTGCTGCATGCTACTGACCTGTGGCGCAATTCCGTCAGCTGGGCTAGTACCCAGAGTCTCAACATCTTGAACATACCAACCTAGCCCGTTATATTATTTTGAACCCGACATCATGTTTACAGCATTAACGGACGCATTAGCAGACGCAACACTTTAGGATGCTCACAGCCGCTTTACATATTATGTAAGAGTACGAAACGTCGCCTACAATCAAAGTGAGAAAGGAATGAACAAGTCTCCCAGTAAATTTGTTCAGGCGACGCTCTTAGACGTTTGTAACACACTATGCATATATAATCAGAAAGTAACACATAAGTTTGGTGTTTGTGCACTCCTAAACCCCAAAGTTAGTCACGGCAATATCGGCAATGTTGTGCTTTGATTATCGGTACAATTAGCTGTACCTTTACTGAAACTGCCTTACCGTACACTATGAATAACCGATACTCTATCAATGCTTCGGAGACATCTTCCACTTATGAGATGCGGGGCCGTCTCCCTTCCTGCAAAACATCTACATGTCTTGCAGAAGAGGGGGGCACGGCCTCGTTGCCTCCATTCACCTGCTTTTTGCGCTAGTGCCGATATTGTTCGAAATCGAACAAGGGCTGTGTGTTCTCATGGGCTGTTCTTGCCTATTCATCTTGAAACATACCCAACACGCTCCATAAGAACCCTTTGACCGCTACACCTAAACTTCAAACGAATCACTGTAGGCCTGTCTATTGGATAAAATTGTGATAACAGTATCCTAGAACTTAACCAGATAAGATGTTTCTCAAGCGTCTAGTATGCGAGCAGTCATAACTATTCCTATACAAATCGTAAAGTGAGGTGCTAGATAGAAAATATGTCAGCAGTACTATACCACACAATCAGTTTGGAATGGCAAGAGACCGAACCTCTCGAAATGGTACAAGAATTGGAGGCTCCCGTACAGTACAACCTCTCCTGAAGAACTCACTCTCAACCGACCTGTA
>JALRMI010000609.1:0-13076 GCA_026120165.1 Leptosphaerulina australis
TAGACAATCAATCAATCAATCAATCAATCAATCCTCTACTGTACTTTCGTTGTAACAACTGTTGATTCACCCCCTTTTGATACCTTTGCCGTATCAACATTTGCGACACGCGCTCTGTTAACTTGATTAGTATCTGGGACGTATGCGTACGCTGATCTCCAAGCCACACGGGAATCAAAGGAAATAAAGTAACCGATAGGCTGGCTGATTTGGAGGCATACGAGCCATATGAGCCATCACACCTTGCCGCGGAGCCTAAAGTTACAGTACTACGGACAGACGCAAAGAAGCTGAACCATAGCACGAAAGTGTCGTGGCGGAAAGATGTGAAGCCGAAGCTCTCGATCTGGTATAGGAAACTGGAATTTCCCTACAATACGACTCCCCCACAAGAACTCAATCTCAGCCGGCGTTTCCTGGCCAAACTTCTCGCCACACGCGCGACGCATGGCGACTTCGCGTGGCATCACCGAAGGTACAAACATGACGGCACGGAGCTCCAATGCTGCTGCGAAAAGGACAAGTCCCCCGGTCGTCTTATACAGTGCCCACGTATGTGGCGCTGGTTCCTACAATGGCCGGCGCGGCCTGTCTTGCCACCAGACTACACCAAAGAGGGCAACAAGTACCTCCAGCAGCTGTTCAGCTGTCCTGAAGACTTTGCTGGTTTCATACGACTTGTAAAAAGGACGTAGATCTCGGTCAACGCTTGCGCAATGTAACGCTCGCCTCTGTACATAGATAACCATACTAGCACTCAGTTCTGGTCTCGCGCGATGAGAGAGGCCAAGGCACGTAACAAGGCCAACGTTCAAATAGAGCATGGAGTGAAGCTTAGAAAAGTCAATGAATAACGGCTGAAAGCTACGGTAAAGCTCTAAAATGAGAAAATGAAGGAACGAGGCGTGCTATGCGCAAAGAAGCAAAGATAGAGAAGGCGAATGATTGTGTGAGTGTATTTGGACAAGAAGGGAAGAGATCGACATGTGCTCTCTTCGATAGAAGATACGTGGCATCTCTCACCGGAGACTACTGCAGGTCGTATTGTGATAACAGTACGGAATGACAGGTCACAAAGTGACCGCATTGGGCATAGCGCGGTTCGAAGCAAGGGATGAACACCATGCATAGGTAGACAGCCACAGCCAACATCAATAGAACGAACCTCAAGAACTGATTATCCTACACTGGTATACTAGCTAGCACAACCAGACGTTGGTGCTAGCCCGTACCACGTGGGAGCAGTGGTCGAGAGCCATTATCATCTTTCCGGATACACGATTGTGGTCGTGATCCTTGCATAAGTCGATACACGGTTGTGACCGTGATCGCTGCCTATCCTCTCCTCTCTATTCTCCCCTAGACTGCGACACTCCCCTCCAGCAAGGTGCAGGTCACATTACCTCCTGGACCTATCCAAGTAGGACCCGGGACGGTATACCGACAGACTGATTGATTGAATGAATAAATATTCGTCCAATGGATGACGGTTAAGCCCTCTTCTAGCCTCCCTTGGGGCATAAAGAATGTGCTTAGCTATGGGTTTAAGACGACGCTGCATCACCGTAATGGGCAATTCTTTTCTAGTGTACGAGTATGAACTCTTCGGGCTGAAGCCTCCTTGCTGGTCAGGAGGAATCAAGCGTATTTTCGAGATAGTGGCGACTCGCTCCTGAGTGAAGTTGTCCGCCTACGAACTGTTACGAATAGACTGCTTCGATAGCTAGATCCGGTGGTACACTCACTTTGTGACTTGCCGGTTAGGATGAAAATAGAAATGGTAATATGTTTAGGGGTGGCTTTAGCCAGGTCTTTCCATGGAACATAATGCGGCATTCTGCATGTTGTGGTTTGGGCTAGAGTGCTTTTAGCGCGTGTAGATGTTGTAGTACTCCGTTAGATGCAGGAACGCCTGAAAGTCTGACGGTCTCTGCAGTAGGTAGGATATGTACTCAAGGCCTTCTTCCCTGTTTGCTGGTGGTTGGCATGGTTGGTTTGGCCATTGCGTGAAGCGGCTAGTGGTCTTGCGGCAGTGTACTATGAAATCGAGTGTCTTGTTCATACCACAAGAACACTCCATGTTGGCATCTTTGTATTTCAATTTTCGATGGTAACACGCAGAGTTGCCACGAAACGACCTTAGTGCAAGTAAGTGCAATAGGGTCGCGCGTAGCAAGTTTGGCTCTTCTGGAGTCTTGCCTGGATTGTAAGCAAGGTTCCACTGATTGTGCCAATGTGACGGATCGGCGCACTTTTGTGACCACCAGCCTTTCTGGACGTCTGCGCGAGGGTGAAGGAGAGAGCTGAGAAAGCAGCATTGCGTGCTCAGCAGAAGGAAAATCATGACGCTGCCAAATCCATAAACTCATCGCTTAATGAAAAAGTGAAAGCTCCAAGCTACGTTACGAAGAAAGACAAGCGTCATAAACAAGTGAGTGTTGATTTAATAGGTGCTGAATCTGCAAGAGCCTCCTTCCATTCTTCTCTTAAGACTACGCGCCATGACCGCAATGTCAAATTTCCAAGTAGATACAAAAAACAAAAATCTATCGCATGGATCTATGGAGCACTTTGTAGAAAGAACTCGTGAAAACAACTTCTGAGTGTAGCTCATGGACTCGTTCTTGTTAGAGTGTTGAAACGTTGATGCGTGCATCGCGCGTCGGAGCACAGTATACAATACAACCTCTTTCTTCTTCTTCATGTTCCTGACACTCTCATTCAGTCGTGCGATACTATTGTATGCAAAGAGAGTGTCAAGAGTCGCCACCCCTTTAAGATTATCCTTCGCGCTAGCCCATACCAACTCTCGCAGAACAGTAGCGATTAAAATATTGTGTATTAAAATATTTGAAAGGCCCAGGAGCTGGGCAAAATTGGGCCGGCGATGCTCAAACAAGGCAGATCGCTGAAATTGATGTCGCACATCATCTCACTCAGCCCGTTCCACCACATGAGAGATGGTCTCGAGCCCTAGCTTCGTTCCGGCTATCGAAGTTAGAGCAACAAAACACTAAAAAAATCAATTGACATGTGGCACAAGGAAGGTAGGTGGATTGGCTGGTGCGATAGGCTCGACAGGTGCTCCCGCCTTTGCCAAAAGGCATGCACAAGTTGAATCAACGACATTCAACTTGCATAGTCAATATATATACACGTGGTAAATACAGAAAGATCTGCATCCAGGTTCTAAACCTGGCCCACAAGAGTAGGTTCACATGGGACTAGCCCATGACACTGTGACCATCTCTTGTGCGGTGGAACGAGCTGAGCGAGATCATGTGTGGCATCAAGCTCAGCCATGCAGACTGTCCGAGCATCACCGGCTCGATCTAACCTAACTGTTGTGCTTTCTAAAAATAGTGTTGCAAATATCTCACTTGTTGTTTCTCCAAGAGAGATGGTGTGGAACATATGCAGCACAGGAAAACGCCACTCTACATATTGTGGTACTATTTGTAGGCCCTATAGCACTAGTGCGTAGAGTGTAAAAAAAGTAATAACAGGTTCTAACAATTGTCCATTGATGATTCTTGATATGCTCTATCTACCTCAGGCTTGACGTCTACTTAGAGTATCATAGGTAAACAGAACATGTGTTGATTCGTTTTTCTCGCCATCTCATTGGCTTGCTTACTCTGACCTTGACTGTTCCCGCCTCACCAATGTCTTTTCATCAATAGATCTTCAAACTTATGTGTCGACAACAACAACGCGTCTTCTTCAATCAAACCAAATTAGATGTAGAATAAAAGGACTTCTAGGCAAAATTATTAGCTTTAGGCTTTTGCTCACAGATTGGGTAGAATAACGAGCAAACTTGCCCGTCATACAATGCGACCCTGACTGGGAAGTAGTGTCAGCAAGCACCTACTGCGAACATATTAGATTGAGGTCCCAGGGAGAGGAGATCAATGTAATAAACACGTACAACCCCCCAGGCCCGGCAGACCGGCACCAGATCGAGGTGTGGCCACAACTAGCACAAATGCTCGGACAGAGGATGCGGAAGGCTATCCTTCTCGGCGACTGTAACGCCCACCATAGCGAGTGGACCGGAAAGAACGAAGACAGGGAACCCAAAGCCGAACACCTTAGGGAACAACTAGCACTGAGAGGCCTTGAACTACTTAATGAGAAAGGCGCGCCAACATGGAAGAGGGGAGACAGTGAATCGGTATTAGACCTCGGGTTCGCGACAGCAGACCTGAGAGGTAGACTGATCTCGTTCCTGCCAAGAGATAAATGGGCCCTCACTAGGGACCACATCCCAATAGAGATTCGTATGGATCTTCTCCCGCTTCCCCAGAGGAGCAGTAAGAGGTTCGCTCTCAAGAAAGCAAAATGGGACTCCATAAGGGTGAGGATCCGAGAGGGGCAATGGAGAGAATGTGATTCTCTACACAGGCTCCCAGCACTAACAGAGGCTGTGACTCAGGCCCTAACAGATTTTTGCCCGAAGCAGTCACCAAAGGACAAGCCAAGGCATGCCTGGTCACCTCTAGCGAACGAACTGCTCCATGCGTCGCGTAAAGCTCGTCAGGAGTACCAGAAGTCCAGAACAGAAGAGGATGGGAAATCCTGGAACCAGATCCGACGGTAACTCCAGAAAGAGATCAGATTCAATAACCGGGCCCGATGGCGCAAGGCTATAGAGGATCTCACTGCCGAAATAGTTGAGGGAGGGGAAGCTTACAACAAAGGACTAGGGCGACTCTCGAAATGGAGCAGGAAGGTGGAGTCAGGTCAAGAGGAGAACACGTTAGTCCCCAGCCTGAGAAGGAATGTGGAAGAAGTCCTCGAAACGGCGAACGACAAGAAGGCTCAGATCCTGGGAGAAAGGTTCTTTCCGCCTAGCGGCGGAGCTGATCTACCGGACATCGACCCAACACGCGAGTACGACCGGTTCGAGATGGAGTATCTGGTCACCCCACAGGAGGTTGAGGAAATGATCAAAGGCCTGCCGAATGGGGAAGCCCCAGGACCGGATCAGATACAGAACGAAGTCTGGAAGAGGCTAAGCGAGGAAATTGTGGAAGACGTCGCCGACACGATCACCGACATCCTTCGAACAGGGATAGTACCGCAAGAACTTAGGGAATCCACAACCGTGGTACTCCGCAAGGACAAAAAGAAAGACTACTCACTGCCAGGGAGCTACCGGCCAATAGCACTAGAGAACACTATGTCTAAGATGGTAGAAAAGATTGTCGCAAACCGAATCACGGCTGAAATGGAAGAACGGGACTCCCCTGGAACCAGATGGATGCGAGGAAACAAAGATCAGCACTGTCAGCTATAGAAATGATCACGGGAACCATACACACGTCGTGGGCAGCTGGACACCCGGTGGTCTCGGTTCTTGCACTGGACCTGGCCGGGGCGTTCAACAACGTTTCTCATGCCCGACTGCTATGGGTGCTCTATCAGAGTGATCAATACATCAACTACTGTGTATGAGGACTGCGTTCACTATACTATGGAGCAGACGAACATGTTATATACATGATATGAGCATGAGTACATGACGCAAGTAACGAGTGATGTATGACGTTGAAGTGGTGGCAGTGAAGGTAGTAGAAAGTGCTCGAATGGTAGGCCAAGAAGAGTCGGACCGAATACGGATATAGCCTCGTTTTGGCAACATGCTCCGCAGGAAAGGGTACCCAGAGTGGGTAGTGCGGTACATGGAATCATTTCTCACGAACAGAAGGACGCGGATATCATTCAATGATTATGACAGCGAGTGGATCACAACAAACACAGGAATTCCCCAGGGATCTACCCTATCGCCGGTGCTATTCTTGTTCTTTATCGCAGACCTCCTAGAAACATTTGAGTCCGTCAAGGACGGTATAATAGGCCTAGGATTCGTTGACGATACAAAACTGATGGCATGGGGCTCCTCAGCCGCAGAAAACTGTACAAGACTAGAAAAAGCTCATGACAAGTGCGTTGGGTGGGCCAGTCGTTTTGGCGCGAAGTTCGCTCCAGATAAGTACCAGGTCACACATTTCACCAAAAAGAGGCAACAGGATGAGGATCTCAAGACTAGATGTGTGGATGGACCCACAACTGACATGGAAGGACCACATTAGAAGATCTGCAGCAAAAGGAGAGTTCGCGTTCAACGTGATGACAAGGCTCACAGCCTCCACCTGGGGACCATCAGTCCGCAAGTCAAAGCTGCTGTACACCGCGGTAGCTAGACCAGCGATGACGTATGGGGCCCAACTGTGGGCAGTAGGGACAGACGGATATGTAATCCTAACAGCAAGATTCAAGACCCTACAGGTTCTACAGAACAAATGCCTACGACGGACGCTGGGTGCATACAAGCGAACACCTACTGCAGTACTGGAGAAGGAGGGCCAGATTTAGAGTAAGTATCGAACAAATGATACCCATGCTGTGATAACGATTGAAGTAAGGAGTCCAAGTGCAGCGCATATGACACCTCTAGAAAACTCCCTCTATTTCAGAAGATCTGTTTCCGGTTTATAGAATTCATTTTTGTAGGCCTCACGTTGCTTGCGTGTCATTGTCTGCCCGTTCCGAGAGCCTCATAGTCGACAAAGATGTGAGTGAGCCCGAGAAGAAAAGCAAGCGCTTTAATGCCAGTTGCAAACATTAACAATTGAGTGCATGCATTGTCTTCTGTACCTGCGAAACGAATAGTCCACTTCAATCTCCTGAACAGAAGGTGGAAACTCAGCTCATCATCTTGAAGCACCCCAAAAACAATGTCAATAATAGTAGATCCTGAGTTGTTAAATGCACGCCAGACACCGAAATCGATACCTAATTTGTTCTGGTCGGCTACTAATAACAGTTTGCATATCCGCAACAGCATACTATTAATAACGCCTGCTGAACTGCCAAAAGCCAGGGCTACGAGCGGATGCATGCTCGACCAGCCCAGCAGCAACCAAACAATAACCCACAAGACTGGAGACAGCGCAACAAAGTGAAAGCGGTGGCCGTCTTGGTCAGCTAAGAAATCCAAGCACAGGATTGAAAACGATGGGAAGAATACCCTGATCACTGGTCAGATATCTTGCAATTGCCTCTGTAAGGCTGTGTATGCGTATGATGTCTGCTGATCTTGTGTTTAGCGTGTCCAACAGGCCGTAATATGAAACGTACAATCACACCATACGTGCGATTTGGTGCGTAAGTACAGTAGATTGAATCGTAGCAGTAGGGCTAAATATAACAGTAGCACTTCCGTACACTTTTGACGTAGTGGAAGCCTCGTGGTGACTGCTACAACCACGCATAAAATCACGTTTGGAGGTATTCCATACATGATATGAATGTTTTTATCACTGCGGATCGTACGGTAATGACAGCGCGCCATGTTACTTGTGGCTTAATTGGGTATCGCGCGGATCGTTCCATCTGTGTGTGAGTGTAGTCTGAGTGATATTTTACAAGAAACTTACAATGCAGTACAACGAAGAAAGAGTGCATGAGCGTTACATAGGCTTTGATGCATTATCAGGTTCATTAAACATTCCAGATCAGAACTGGTCTTATAAAAAGGTTCAAAAACATACAACGGGCGACATTCGCTATTGGTCACCCACCTAACTACTAATCCGCTGGTACGTTGCTTAAATAGAGCTGAGCGAACGGGAAGCTTTACTGTCTCCCGTGCGATGGACGGGCTGTCGAAAGAGATCGATCTCGAGCCAGCCTCGGAGAATGTGGATCTAGTGAAAGAAAATGTCATTGAGGCTGTGTCTGTTGTTGAGGAGACAGCAGAAGCTGCTGCTTCTGGCCACGTTGAAGAACCCAAAAGCAAAACAGCCATCAAATTACCAGAAGAGGAAACCACAATGTGATCTTTGCTTTCTTTACTGTTTATTCCAACTCCTAATTCTTATCACGACGCGATACTGTCATGGTTCTGGCATTTGGGGTGACTGGTTTGTGTTGTCTACAATGAGTGGCGTTTGATTTACACATGGGTCTTTCTGCTTGCTCCCATAGCTATTTTAGAGCGCCGCAGCGTTCCTCTTTAATCCATACTTTCTTCATTCGCTCGTCCCCGCTTTTACCTAAGAAAATGCAACTGTACAGCGAATGACCATCAGTAACCATCGCAGTGTTGGTGCTCTGCAAGTGTTTGCCTCTCTAATGGTAGGAAGAGCCGCATACAAGCCCACGTATGTCAAACCGAGGGTGGCAGTTGTAAATAGTTTCAGTGTATGAACTCACCACAGGTTGACAGATGCTACATGACTACGTTACTTGGTACAGATTTGGCGCGAGACCTCTGATCATGTTGAAGTTTTTCAAGGGTGGCATTTAGGGGGCCCTCAGCGTCTCAATGTGCATGCTTACCTTTGCGAGCATGGTCGGCAACCAGTTCCACATGCCTATCCGCTTGTCCAGGACGTTCGTCGCTGATCATCATCAACTTTTCCAGTGCAACCAACACGAGATGAAGCTATGTGCTAGGATAGCGCCTGCCAAAAGTGACCCCCATAACGTTTTAGATATCCTCTCGCAGAGGTCGAAGCCATTCATGGGCCTGAGTGACAAAGTCGTGCACTATGGCAAACTCTCCCTCTGTGGGCTGGACTGAAAGAGGCGCTGGAGGATATGGACGATCTTGACCGCAACAACGCATGAGTCTGCGGCAAGACTCTGTACTTCACTGAGCATCACTGCTATTGCGCTGAGCGTGCGGCTCGTTTGCATCTACTCAGTCAGTCACCCAGTCTTCCAACTCCATTAAATGCACAGTAATTGATGAAACTGGCGGGTATGTTGCTGGGGAGGTCGAACGAGACTGACGAGCAATTGCCGCTGTCACGGCGTAAGCAGTCAGCAGCTAGTGACAGTATATTTGGAGACGAAACCATGAGTGTTGATCTCATGCTGCTCACTGGAGCTAGAATGTTCAACAGAGCCAAGCGCGTCTCCCAACTTGATGATTACTTTGGCGACATACGGGAAGACCTTACAAACACAAGTACTGCTCATCAGAAGCTACTTGCAGATCCTTGTCTTTATGGCTTCAGATTGGCCTCACCCAGTATCCTGTTGTCTTCAAGATGGCACGCAATCACCTCACCATACCGTCCACCAGCTGCGACTGCGAGCGCGCGTTCAGTAGGGCACGTCGAACGATCACCCGCGATCTAGTTTTCTGATTACTTGCTAACGCAAAAAAATTCCCTGGCTTAACAGACTTGTTTTGCCAAGGGGATCAAGGAGCAACAGCCGCGGTTGGAGTTTGGGTTGCTTCGCCTGGATAGATCCTGTTGCTCCTGTGATATTATGGGTAGCAAATAACATTTTATTAAAGGGCTTATTTGGAACTGTGCATATCTTTCTCTAGGATGATCTATGCCATATTTGTATAAGGCCCGGCAGCTGGTGCATTTCTGTTGTGAGAACAATTGGTCACTGCGCAACGCATGCGGTGTTGGCTCATGCAATAGCTTCGTAAACTTGAGCAAGCACTAAGAACAATGGGATCAAGCTGCCAGATGTAAGATTGAGATAGAGTTCCAAAAAACAAAGTCTAAGATCCACAAGTGCCAGGGATAGCTAGTCGGCATTAGTGGATTCATGAGGAGATTTCAGACCACCACTGCAACTTGACACATGGCTGTCGAGGTGAATGTTGACTGACTGACACTTATCGTAGAAAAGCTTATCGAAAACCAGAATTAATGCCTTCTTACTATTCCAATGCTGAACACTCATTCTACTATATTCATAGCATCAACAATAAGAACTCAGCAAGCCACAGCATCGTTATGAGCTATTTGGAAACGGTCTATGACCCGAAACTAACAGGCTACTCTAAGACTTCGAAATGCGCATCCGTAACCCTTGCTTACTTTTTTTAGATTGTGTATCGAAACCCAACTTGCCCCTCAATTGGATCAACTACCTCACCATTCGCAACCTGACGGTCAGCTTTCTTATTTGTCGTATTAAAATACCAGCTAGCAACCGCAAGAACAATCAGGGTGTAGAGCTGTAGACCTGCAGAAACCTACAGCCAAGTGACATGACCAGGTGCGTCACGCTGGCGAAACACTGTAGAGGCGATGATACCGCCTATAGCGCCAAATCCAATCTGCAACGCACTGGCAGTCGAGCGTTTCCTTTGCATGCGGATATTATTGGCTTGGTAAGTCAGAATGGCAGGAACATTGCCCTGCCCGCCTATGATTCCGAAGAAGATGCCGAAGTAGCGGACGCTATTGTTGGACACGTATGCGACGAGCATCAGTCCGATGAGGCAAATTATGGATTGGGCGGCAATGATGGGTGCGCGGGTCTGGTATTTGTCGCCGATCCATGCAAAGCCAAAGGCGGCAATCATAGCAACGATGGCAGGGGGCGCGGAAAGGGCATTGGCGACGCCGGCACTGTAGCCTAGAGTATATCAACACAATATGTACGTACAAGAGAGTTTGCAGATATACCCGTGCCGACCAAGATGATGGGTATAAAGTAAGCAAAAGCATAGACAGGTACCGTGGTGGATATGAAGAGTGTACAGAATGCCCATAGTTTGAGGTCGCTGAGATGCTTGATGAACTTGGCCCAGGTTAGGGGGTCCGCTTCAGAGTCGCCACGATCCTCTTCAATTCTACGCAATATGAAATTGGCCTCGATCTCGCTGAGGAACCCTTGTTGAGCTGCCTTGTCTGGAAAGTCAAGGATAACGAACCAAGCCTAAGAACAAGCATTAGCTATTTGAGTATTTAGGATATGGCATAGAGCTTTACTCCAATAGCGACAACGCATGTCAGAATGCCTTCGAGGACAAAAATCCACTGCCAGCCTCGGATGCCACCAACACCTTTCATCTGCATAATGCCGTAGGCTAGTATGTTGGCAATGCCACCGACACCAACAGCCACAAGGTAGAATCCACCCAATATTAATCTAATCAGCAAGTTCCATAAGTGAGTTCATCAGAAAGCACTCACCGCTTTTGTGTTTCTTTCCTCTTGTACCAACACGTGATCAGGTAGACACAACCGGGAAAGAATCCCGCTTCGAAGAATCCAAGTAATGCACGACAAACAGTAAGTTTCTGCCAGCTGGTAACAAATCCTATCTGAATCAGTACAGACAAGATACTCTCTGGCCATAGAAGAGGATCGTTCATCTTGACCGATCGTGACAGCATCCCATGAGAATGCGATGAAAGCAAGCCAATTTGCGCTTCCAACTTTACTAAACACAATTTTGGATGGCAATTCGAACAGGAAGTATATCGGGAAAAACATTACAAAGGCAATCGTATACCTATCACCAACATTGAGAGCCAAGCCAGTGCCCATGCCTGCAACTCTTGCATTAGCAATATTAGTACGATCAATCTGTTTATTTCTGAGCAGGAGTACATGTGATCTATGCCAGGAAGTGCTTACAAGGGAGATAGAATACAGTGCTCCTAAAATAGGCAACAATCTCCAGTCAATCTTGCGGATCAAACTTTTCTCCTCAGTGGTATCGTAGGATTCAGTATCGGTGCCATAGTGGGCAGGCGGAATGTTGAACTTCTCTTGACGGACCGCGCTGGACTTGTAATCATCGTCGCTGCTGCTGCTTGTCATGGCGACCTTATAGTTTTATATACTCCTAAGTGTGTAGGGCTGCCGAAGATTTCTAATTATTGATCTTGTGCATTGATCAAAGGTAAGTTGCTGATATATCTTTGTACTTCTGGTCCCTGGGACAGTTTTCGCCAACAGTAACTTGGCTCCCAAGCATGCCAGGAAATGTAGGAATGTCGGTAGAGGGACCAGAAGCTCATCATGTGGGTATAGTGTGTCTAGCGTCTCTTGGTTTCGTATTGAAAGAACGGGTTGTGGAGGCAAGATTTAAAAAAATTTGCGGAGATTGTGGGGTACCAAGCTCTTACAATCTGTACCGTCCCAGAACTAAAATCCTGGTATCTACGAGAAGGACGTGCGGACTCAAGTTTGAAAGAATACACTTTTTAAAACTTATGGGTGTTGACGGAAAATGTTTACCACATTCTCGTTTCAAAGTTTCTCTCTGGCGCGCTCTTTGAATTCCTTCTCGATGCTCATCATACGCTATGTATCAATTGCACTGGGTGCAAGCCTTTTCAACTGTCCAAGCCTTAAGCTCTTCTTCGGCTGGAGAAGTTGTCGAATAGAGTAACCAACGTCTGACCCACAAGGTTCGTTTCCATGCAGACGAATTTGGCCAAGCTGCCCATTGAACACTGGCAGGAATACAGGCCTTTGTTGGAGGATTTGACATATTTCTTGCAGCTCTTAGTCAGCCCAAAAGTATATGGTGACGCACTTTTCTCGACCTTGCGGAGGCAGATCCGCTTGTCGTGGCTAGGAATATACCGGGTATTGTACCCGAGCCAAAAGAAGCCTATGTATTCCGTATCGTACATGATACCATACAAATCTTGTTATCATACTTGTATATTAAGGCTAAACCTAATCAGGAAAGTAGAGTGTAGAAATGAGATGAGCTGGCACAAGAAACTCCTCTAAATTGATCGTGCTTTGCAGCCGTTGGTGTTCATATACGCAAGTACCACAGTCATAGCTACTCCAGAGTTCGTTTGGCAACTTCTTGCACTTTATCACATAGTGCTTTCCGTCTTCGAAGCTCGAAAGCAAGAACCGAGGCATTCCGTGCGTCATCACCGAAGAACTGCCGGTATCCGAGTTTTTTGTGTTGTATATTTCGTAACAATACAAAGGTTACGGTATATTAGTATCTCAGAGGACCAACCCTAGTCATGGCGCAGTAAGCCATATTGGGGGGTCGATCTTGGTCACTAGGGTTTCTCGGTCCGTTCAGATAAAGTGAACATCACACATGTCTGGGGCAGTGCTGTTCAGCTACACGCACCTAGTAAGCCTTTTATTGAGCGCAGAAGAGCTACAGAACGAAGTTTCGGTATCGACAGTGGCTTTGGGCGCTTAGGCACAGGAAAGATGTCTTGATATAACGTGGTTCCCCACCGAGCGGCCCACCCCACCGAGTGGCCACCCCAACCAACTTTTCTCCATCATCTGTCTTTTATCCACAATGCCACCACA